>JAYGGG010000205.1:0-62120 GCA_036346245.1 Bonia amplexicaulis | reverse complement strand
CGGCATCTGCTCAGCTATCCAATCATGCTTGGCAGCCCACTCACGTACGTGAGTCTCCTGATCATGAACCCGTCCACTACTCCTAGGTAGGTTGGAATACCATGTGGCCTCATCCCAAACATACTCATCTGGCCTATTTTTCATTATCCAATTGTGCAAGGCACAACAAGCAACAACTACCTTAATCTGGGAGTTTAGAGGTATGAAGGGCCTGTCAGTAAGTATCTTGAAGTGACTCTTAAAATTCCCAAATGCTCGCTCAACTGAGGTCCTAAGTGATGAATGGCGGAGGTTGAATAACTCTTTGGGGGTATTTGGCTCACAAGATCTAACAAACTCATTTAGGTGGTAGCGGACACCATTGTAGGGAGGTAATATCCCTGGCCTTGCAGCATACCCATCATTATCCAAGTAAAATTTCCCTACGGTCAGGTTATAATAGTAAGTTAAGGTCGAATTGACATAACAGTGTGGCCAACATGAATTCTAATATTGTATATGTACCTTCAGGTATTTTCAAACCCGCTGGACGAGAGAGGGTATCTTGTAGCACAAGAGAATCATGGGTAGAGCCCTCCTACCTTGTTAGGACATAAGTAAACTAAAGGTTAAAGTTGATGACTGCTAGCACATTTTGAGATGGGTATGACTCGAGGCCCCTAAATCTATCCACCATATATGCAGGCACACATGCCTTAACGTGGGTGCCATCTAATACCCCTATACATCCCTATGTATAATAGAAAAGTAGTGCATGTCAAACTTAAGTATCAAACTTTAGAGTGACTAATAAAATCTTTGGGCTGAGAGTTACCTCAAAGTAGGGATAGAATCTGTTCGGGATGCTAATGATCTTTGTGTGTATCTATCGATCTAGTATAAATGAGATCACGTGCTAATTTCCCCATTGCACGCAAGGCAATATTGAAATACCTATTCACTGTTTCACCAGATCGCCAAAACCAAAATCCTACAGATGAATTTGTGTGATGCTATCCCACCATGTATAGAAACATTGCAACTTGTTCATCTACTAAAACATGAAATGTGTCAGCTGTCTAAATCTAGTACAAAGCCTGTAGAATGTTGCTCTGGACATCCTTAATTGCTTAACGCATGTTGCATATGAGGTATCAATTTGCTGACCTTTTTCTGTGCTCTGCTTCACTTGAGAGGAGAGGAGGCGGTGCAGCTGGGAGACACCGGAGCCCCACCGACCGGCGGTAGCTGCAGATTTGTGCACTCGATGTAGGTTGTACAGTAGCAGCTAAGGAGGAAGGGGAAAGATGGCTGAATATGAGAGCAAGGAGATGAGTGCAATGCTTTTATACGCAGTGACTAGATGCTCTGCCATTGGTGACATTGAGGCAGAAGTGCAACAAATCTAAATATTTGGATATCTGGAACAGTCCATTCCCCAGCCATATGCTCGTATATGAGATGCTGAGGTGTAATGTTTTAGTGCTAGAAAAAAAATAGAGATAGTCGTATTCTAATCAGGCGAAAAGAGAGCCTGCTAATGGTTAAGGTTGGACAAGTTGGTGAGGTGATGGATCAACGATTCAACGTCCCTTGCTGTTCTAATGACGAATGGTTTGGTCCGCCCAATAATGGAATTACTGCTACTAAAGAAACATTGCTTTCATTCGAATATGGAGTATATGCAAGTGCTAGTGGTATATATGCTACTTGTGTGCACGACTGCACACTAAGTTACCTGTATATATGTAATACCTGGGCCGGGTAAGCCCAGCCCAGCCCATCCCACAGATATTTATATATGAGGGAGAGAGAGAGAGAGAGAGAGCCAGAGGATAAGCTAGAACCTGATATTTTGCTCCTCCCGTGCTTATCCTCTCTCTGCGTCTGCTTCTTTTGCTCTCTTGCGCTTCTTCTTTGCTCCCCTGCGCCTCTTCTTCTTTCCTTGACCAGTCATGCGCCATGCCATAACTCGCCTCCTTCCGCCCGTGGCGCGCCGCTCCCTCGCCTCCGCCTGCTGCCGCGCGCGCGACGGGGCAAGGGAAGCCGATCTTGGCCGTGGGGGAGGCAAGGGCGGCGGTGAGGGAGTGAGGAGGATTGTCGAGCATTGTTTCACCCGTGTGCGTCGCCGCCCTTAGCTCGCCGTCGTCGCGCCGTCCTCTGCTGCCGTTGCCGCCCTCGACTCCCCGCCGCTCGCCGCCCTGTGGCCGTCGTGGTGGCCGCCCCCGCCTCTCCGCTCTCGCTGTCGCCGCCGCTCCACGGGAATGGAGACAGGCCACCGGTAGAGGTGAGCGGGAGGAGCCAGCCGACGGAGGGAAAAGGAGGCGGAGGCGCCTGGGAGTGAGGCGGAGGGAGGAGAGCCGGCGACGAAGAAAAAGAAGAAGGAAGAGCGCCGGCGAGTGAGGAAAAAAAAAAGAAGAAGAGGGAAGCGTCGGTGTGGGAATGGATTGAGAGAGAGGGCCGGCGTGAAAAGAAAAGAAAGAAGGAGTGCGGCCGGTGAAAAAAAAGGGAAAGGCCAGGAGAGCTGGTCGGCCGAAGGAGAGGAAAAGAAAGAAAGAAAGGAAAGAAAGGGAGAAAGGAAAAGTTTCACCCGTCGCCAGATCCGGCCAAGGAAAAGGAAGTAGTGACTAGACCCAGTCGCTCGAGGCCAGGGTAACGCCTCGAAAACCTTCTCCGTGTTTATTTGCCGAGTCAGGCATAGGTTAGTATACCGATAATTAGAATTGATGCATGTGAATATTTAATTATCGTTATGAATATAAATGCCTGATCGGTGCGATTGGTACTGCCACTGTTGATCTGGATGATCTGTGGCAGAAGAGGGAGAAGGAGAGCATAAATTGTGGTTAAACCGTATGGTCGACTAAAATGAGATTAAGCGTGTAGATTTCGATTGGCGAGTACAATGAGAGGTCGCCCTTTGGGACATGACTTGGTTATGTTGGGTTGGCCGTTAGAGCGATGTCGATTACTCGTATATGATTGTATTGCATTAGCGATGAATTGAAATGGTTAATGCTTGTTCAGGTGGCGGTTCGAGTCTGGTGCCGTCCACGCACCGTCCGCCAGGTTAACAGGCAAGTGCATGGTAGAACGATGAAATTGTGGGAATGGTTATTATTCATGTGTTCATGCCATGAATTACAGTGTTTATGAGATGATGTATATGAATTGTGCTAATCATACCTTGATGGTATCGTTTCTGATTAGACATTCATATTTGAAGCATATTGCATCATGCAAAATGCATAAGAGCAGTCGGTGAGAAAGTCATGACTAGTCCGGAGTGCTCTTGAATAAGAGCCAGTCGGTGAGAAAGTCGGTGACTAATCCGGTGCTCGGAATAAGACCTCAGAGGTAGGCAAATGAGTGGTCCATCGACGGTGGACACTCCGCTATCTGGGTATAAGCTACGATTCTGAGCATCTGATGCATTGCATGACATTGCATTGCATGAAAGTGACGAGAAAGTGATACAAGATGGTTAGTGATTCTGATTCTGAGCATACAGATGCATTGCATGACATTGCATTGCATGGAAGTGACAGAAAAGTGATCTGATTCTGACGATTGTGATTCTGATTTACAATTACAACATTGATTTACTGATTCTGATTCTGAGACATAGAATTGAATTCTGATTCTGAGACATAGGATAGATTTACGATATATAGTTCTGAGACTTAAATTACGACTTACGATTCGTGATATTGGTGAATTGCTAAAGTGGTGTTCTTGTTGTTTTATCGTGTGCTTCTTGAGTCTCGGACTCACCCTTGCTTTGTCGTTGTTTTTAGGTGGAGGATGACGACATGCATGGGATGGAATAGTCCTTTGGCACTGCACATATGAAATAACAGATTAGTCGTCTGTTGAGGCTTTATGTCTAATCCGGTGTTTAGTTCGATGGCTCGTTGTTTGGTTTAACTTGCTTGCGAGCCGTGGTTACTTTATGTTATAGCTTGTGAAATATGAATCTAGTTATCGTGTATTTATCTTACAAGATTTGTGGTTTTCTCCACGTGAGTAATGATATAAAAGAACAGGAGAGGTCTTTGCTAAAAGTTGAATTAGCAACACTTTTGAATTGGTAAGGGTGGTGGTAGCATCTTGGGTCTGTGGAGGGCGGGTGTTCTGATTGGTATCGAGCGGGCGTTAGGTCCGTGCTGGATAATTTGGTAACCTAGGCTACCTTAATTAATTAAAACTTGACTTAGGCCAAGTAATTTGATTAAATTTGACACACTTAGTTGCACAGTAGGTTTGGGCTTGGGATTAGCATTGCATATGCGTTTGCCCTAATCGTGTTGTGGATTGGTATTATTACGATTGTTGATTGTGAGTTGATTGTGTGATTGCTTCTCTGTTGTGATAGAGATGCCGGGAGGTAGAGGTCGTGGTCGGCACGTGCAGTAGGCCGTGGAGGCCGTGGTCGTGGCCGTACCCAAGCGAGCCATCGCTAGAGGTTCGGCAGGAGGCACCCGACGTGGAAGTTGGGTCTGCTGAGCGATCAGTGGGCGGGGTTCGAGCAAGGTCTTGACCTTGTTGAGGGAGTTCATAGAGGAGGTCCGTGCGTTACGACAAGCGCTGCGGCCCGCTGCTGGGACGTACTGCCATCGTCCCGATTGCCGTTCTCGCGCATCGGAGCCAAGAATGGGCCTTCGCGAATGGATGGCATTGCGGTTGGATACCTTTGATGGGATGGGTATGCGCGGTTCAAGCCGCAGATGGTTGCGCTATATGGAAAGGATTCGAAGCCTTAGAGATGACATCACGCTTAGAGCTCGCTTTGGGCCTTCGGCTCAAAGGTCGCGGACATCGGTGGGAGGAGTCCTTTCGGCTAGGACCTCGCCCAAGGTCCACCACACAGGAGGTCTTCGTCGGCGCGTTCAAGGCGGTACTACCCGAGTCTTTTGTGGAGAGTATGGAGGTTGCCCAGTCGACCCTTGTGCAAGGAAAGATGTCGATGGGCGAGTGCGAGGCGCGGTTCAACGACTTGATCCGCTTGCACCGTCGATGCATAAATAGTGACCTTGAGAAGGCTAAAGGTTCCGCCGGGACTCGATTCGAGTATCGGCATGTTATGGTGCTCTTGCGCCACGTGACTTTAGGTGCGTGGTTGGCGAGCGGAGGGATGGAGATGGAAATGCACCACACTAAAGGGTCGCAACCTTCGGTGGTCCGAGTGCTTGGTGGTGACCAAAGAGAAGCTATAGTGAGAGGGTGGGTCATCTCGGTGGTCCGCTCCTAAGAAGCCTAAGTGGAGTCGGCGTTTTCCACGACCATCCAAGTCTAAGCGTTGACCTCGTGCCTCCTGCACCACCGACTTTGCGTCCCCGTCCCGGCGGGCATGATTTGCTTTAGGTGTGGTGGTGAGCACCGAGGCTGCGAATGTTCACGGACGAGAGAGTGTCGACACTCGTGGCGGATGGGCCACATGGAGAAGGTCTGTCGTCGAATCCCTCGGCATCATTAAGTGGGAGCCGTATCTGCGGCATCGAATGCCTCATCTCGGGGTCGATCCGGTGTTGGCGGCTGCTCTGCGCAGCCTCCTCCTTCTGGGCGCCACTGCCGGGTATCGGCCACCTACTCCGATTACTCCACTTGATATCTTGCCGCCTCCCTTTTCGATGCCGTCACAGCAGAGCGTTGGGGCTTTCTTGCCCAGTGCGGCCGGAGTTTACATTGCACGCCACCGAGTGCGAGTCGGCCGGACGTTGTGACAGTACTACTTGAGTGGATTCATACGGTGCTCTCGTTATTTTTGACTCGGTGCCACTTATTCCTTTGTTTCTAGTGAGTTTGCTAGAAAGGCAAAATTGAGTATGCAATGATTTCACGATCGATTCTGATCATTTCTCCGGGGGTATTATTGTTAGCTCTATGGTTTGTCCGGATCGTAGTCTCCATAGATGGCGAGGATTTTGTGGCTAACCTCATGGTTATTCGATAGAGAATTTTGATGTTATCCTCGGTATGGATTGGTTGCATCGCTACACCGGCGGTGATTCTGTTTACGGAGGACAATCACTTTGCAAGCTCCTTCGGGGAGGAGATAGTTTTTCGGGGGAATGCACCTCAAGTTCTCTTTTGTGTTGGCCACTGTTCTCTGGTAGGCGAATATTTAAGTGTGGGTTACTTCTATCACTTGTGGAAAATCGAGTGCGCCTTTGCGCATTGAGGATATTCGATGGTATGTGAGTACCCGACATATTTCTGAAGAGCTTAGGGAATGCCACCCGCAAGAGATGTTGAGTTTAGGATTGAACTTGTTCACGGCACTCGACCTATCTCTATGTCCCGTCTTAGGTTAGCACGACCACTCCAAGAAGAGTTGAAGAAGCAACTGGATGGGTTGTTGTCTAAAGGATTGATCCGTCGTAGTGTGTCACCTTGGGGAGCCCCCGTCCTATTTACTGAGAAGAAGGATGGGAGTTGGCGCATGTGCATAGATTATCGTGCTCTTAATCGGGTGACTATCAAGAATAAATACCCTTTGCCTCGCATTGAGGACTTGTTTGATCAATTGAAGGAGCCAAGGTGTTTTCCAAAATTGATCTACAATCGGGTATAATCGATTCGAGTGAGGGAGCAAGATATTGAAAAGACGACTTTCTCCACGAGGTATGGGCACTATGAGTATAAAGTTATGTCCTTTGGACTAACAAATGCCCTATTTGTCTTTATGGAAACAATGAGCGATATGCTACACAAGTATTTGGATGACTTTGTAGTTGTGTTCATTGATGATATCTTGATTTATTCAAGGCGGAGGAAGAGCATAAGCGACATTTGAGGCTTGTGCTTGAGACTCTGAGGAAAAATCAATTCTTTGCCAAGTTGAAAAAGTGCGAGTTTTGGATTTCTGAAGTGGGCTTCCTAGGACATGTGATTAACCAGAAGGCATTTGATGAGATCAACCAAGATTTCAACAGTTGTGGGCCGGAAGAGACCATCCAATGTTAAGGAGGTGAGAAGTTTTCTTGGCTTAGCTGGGTATTACCGGCGTTTTGTGAAAGATTTTTCCATTATTGCTAAGCCAATGTCTCAACTCACGCGGAGGGCGTGAAATTCCGATGGGCCGGTGAATGTGAGCACGGTTTCAATGTTACGAAAGAAGTTGGTAGCTCGCTCTGTTCTCACTCTTCTGAGCGAGGCGCTTCACGGTCTACTCGGATGCATCGCGAGTGGGTTTGGGTTGCGTGCTCATGCAAGATAGCAAAGTGATCGCGTATGCTTGCGACAATTAAAGAAACATGAGCGAATTACCCTACTCATGATTTAGAGTGGCATGATGGTTTTGCTCTAAAGATTTGGAGGCATTATTTGTATGGAGAATCCTGTGATATTTTCACTGACCATAAGAGCCTCAAGTATATCTTCACTCAGAAAGAATTGAATTTGAGGCAAAGAAGGTGGTTGGGCGATTAAAGACTATGATCTCACTCTTGATACCATCCGGTAAAGCAAATGTGGTTCTTGATGCCCTTAGTCGCAAGACGACACCCTCCACCGTAAATTTCGTCTCGTTCTTGACTTTGAGCGGATGGGAATTTCCTATTGCTATGCTTGCAGTGCGGCACAAGTAGAGACACGGTTGATCTTGGAATCGGCAATTCGAGCGGGTGAAAGAAGCACAATGACATGATAGATTGCTCCAAAAAGTGAGGAAGCGTCTCGATGAAGGAAAATCGGGGACTTGACCTTGATGAGTCGGGCGCATTGCGGTTTAGGGGCCGTCTTTGCGTGCCACAAAAGGCTCAGGTCAAGGATGATATTTTGAGAGAGGCTCATCGTACCCCGTACACGGTACATCCTGGCGAGACCAAGATGTATCGGGTTTGAAAAGAGTTTTGGTGGAAGAGAATGAAAGTGGATGTTGCGCGATGTGGCGTCCTGCGATTTGCCAACAAGTAAAGGTGAGCATAAGCGTCCGTTGGACTAATCGACCTTTAGATGTTCCACAGTGGCCATGGGATGATATTACTATGGACTTTGTAGTCGGCTTGCCTCGTAGCCAGCGAGGTAAGGATGCGATTTGGGTAGTGGTGGACCGATTCAGTAAGTCCGCGCACTTCATCCCTATTCGTACTACGAATTCGGCGAGTGATTTGGCACCTGTCTATGTGCGGGAGATAGTGAGATTGCATGGTGTGCCCAAGACGATAGTTTCGGACAGGGATGCTAAGTTTGTCTCCAAGTTTTGGGAGAGCTTGCAAAGCGCTTTGGGCACAAAACTTCAGTTTAGTACCGCTTTCCACCCACAGACAGATGGGCAATCCGAACGCACCATTCAAACACTAGAGGACATGTTGAGGTCATGTGTTTTGTCGTGGAAAGGTAGCTGGGAGGATCAGTTGGCACTCGTGGAGTTTGCCTACAACAACAGCTACCATTCCAGTGTTCGGGCCGCGCCATTTGAGGTTCTGTATGGGCGGAAATGTAGATCGCCACTTTGTTGGGATGCCATAGGTGAAAAGCGGTTTGGGACGATTGGGTCCAACAGGCGATGGAGCAGTGGCGAGATTAGGCAGAACACCTGCTAGGCCCGGAGTAGGCGGAAGAGCTATGCGAGATGTGAGAAGGCGAGACTTAGAGTTGAAGTGGGGATCATGTGCTCTTGAGTGTCTCCCACTAAAGGAATTGTGAGATTTGGGGTTAAAGGAAGCTTAGCCGCGATACATTGGGCGTTCCGATTCGCACGAATTGGAAAGTCGGCATATCGTTTGAATCTTCCCGAGTCTATGCGAGGAGTTCATAATGTGTTTCATGTTTCTATGTTGAGAAAGTACTTAAGGGATCCGGAACATGAGATTGTTCTAGAACCATTGCCCTTAAGCAAGACCTCACCTTGAGTCCCGTCCGATTCGTGATACGGAGGAATCGGAGAGAGTGTTGAGGCACGAATGTTGAAGTATGTTAAAGTCCTATGGTGCATCGGTGAGCGAGCGACATGGGGTGGAATCTCGCATGCGCGAGATGTACGAGTTGTTCTCCACAGTGCGAGTTCTGATTGATTTCTATTTGATTCGATTGTATTTGTTTAGATTATCAAGTTGCGAATCGGGGTCGAATTACGCTAAGAAAATAGAATGTAATACAGGCGGGTAAGCCCGTGACCCATCCTGAATATTTATATATGAGAGAGAGAGAGAGAGAGAGAGGATAGCTAGAACACGATATTTTGCTCCTCCGTGCTTATCCTCTCTGCGTCTGCTGCCGCCGCTCTCTTGCGCTTCTTCTTGCTCCCCTTCTTCTTCTTTCCTTTCGCCGACCAGTCGCCGCCGCCGCTAGTAACTTCGCCTCCTTCCGCCCGTGGCGCCGCCGCTCCTGCTCGCCCGCTCGCATGCCGCGGGCAAGGGAGAGCAGATCTTGGCCGTGGGGGAGGCAAGGCCGGCCGGTGAGGAGTGAGGAGGATTGTCGAGCCATTGTTTCACCCGTGTGCGTCGCCGCCCTTAGCTCGCCGTCGTCTTGAGTCCTCTCTTGCCGTTGCCGCCCTCGACTCCCGCCGCTCGCCGCCACTGTGGCCGTCGTGGTGGCCGCCCGCCTCTCGCTCTCATGCCGCCGCCGCTCCACGGGAATGGAGGCAGTAGGCCGGTAGGAGGTGAGCGGAGGAGCCACCGACGGAGGGAAAAGGAGGCGGGCGCTGGGAGTGAGCGGAGGGAGGAGGCCGGCGAAGAAAAGAAGAAGAAGGCGGCGGTGAGGAAAAAAAAGAAGAAGGAAGGCGTCGGTGTGGGAATGGATTGAGAGAGGGGCGTGAAAAGAAAGAAAGAAGGAGTGCGGTAGGTGAAAAAAGGGAAAGGCCGGGAGAGCTGGTCGGTAGAAGGAGAGGAAAAGAAAGAAAGAAAGGAAAGAAAGGGAGAAAGGAAAAGTTTCACCGTCGCGGATCCGACCAAGGAAAGGAAGTAGTGACTAGACCCGATCGCTCGAGGCGAGTGGCAACTCGAAAACCTTCTCCGTGTTTATTTGCCGAGTCGGGGCATAGGTTAGTATACCGATAATTAGAATTGATGCATGTGAATATTTAATTATCGTTATGAATATAAATGCGATCGGTGCGATTGAGTGCGCCATTGTTGATCTGGATGATCGTGGCGAGAAGAGGAGAAGGAGAGCATAAATTGTGGTTAAACCGTATGGTCGACTAAAATGAGATTAAGCGTGTAGATTTCGATTGGCGAGTACAATGAGAGGTCGCCCTTTGGGACATGACTTGGTTATGTTGGGTTGGCCGTTAGGCGATGTCGATTACTCGTATATGATTGTATTGCATTAGCGATGAATTGAAATGGTTAATGCTTGTTCGGTGGCGGTTCGAGTGCAGTGCCGAGTCCACCTGCCGTCCGCCAGTTAACGAGCAAGTGCATGGTAGAACGATGAAATTGTGGGAATGGTTATTATTCATGTGTTCATGCCATGAATTACAGTGTTTATGAGATGATGTATATGAATTGTGCTAATCATACCTTGATGGTATCGTTTACGATTAGACATTCATATTTGAAGCATATTGCATCATGCAAAATGCATAAGAGCAGTCGGTGAGAAAGTCATGACTAGTCCGGAGTGCTCTTGAATAAGAGCAGTCGGTGAGAAAGTCGGTGACTAATCCGGAGTGCTCGGAATAAGACCTCAGAGGTAGGCAAATGAGTGGTCCATCGACGGGTGGACACTCCGCTATCTGAGTATAAGCTACGATTCTGAGCATCTGAGATGCATTGCATGACATTGCATTGCATGAAAGTGACAGAAAGTGATACTGATGACAGACGTTGTGATTCTGATTCTGAGCATCTGAGATGCATTGCATGACATTGCATTGCATGGAAGTGAATGAGTAATCTGATTCTGAGCAGTTGTGATTCTGATTTACAATTCTGACATTGATTTACTGATTCTGATTCTGACATAGAATTGAATTCTGATTCTGAGACATAGGATAGATTCTGATATATAATTCTGAGACTTAAATTACGACTTCGATTCGTGATATTGGTGAATTGCTAAAGTGGTGTTCTTGTTGTTTTATCGTGTGCTTCTTGAGTCTCGGACTCACCCTTGCTTTGTCGTTGTTTTAGGTGGAGGATGACGACATGCATGGGATGGAATAGTCCTTTGGCCTGCACATATGAAATAACGATTTAGTCGTCTGTTGAGGCTTTATGTCTAATCCAGTGTTTAGTTCTGATGGCTCGTTGTTTGGTTTAACTTGCTTGCGAGCCAGGGTTCTGTTTATGTTATAGCTTGTGAAATATGAATCTAGTTATCTGTGTATTTATCTTACAGTATTTGTGGTTTTCTCCCTGTGAGTAATGATATAAAAGAAGCGAGGAGAGGTCTTTGCTAAAAGTTGAATTAGCAACACTTTTGAATTGGTAAGGGTGTGGTGGTAGCATCTTGGGTCCTGTGGAGGGCCGGGGTGTTACAATATAGTAGTTAGTTACGCTACACTATTTTGTTAGAGAAAGTCAAATCGGATGCACATATAGAGGATAGAACTAGTGGGGTACTATTTTGTTAGAGCAAGTCAAATCGGATGCACATACAGAGGATAGAACTAGTGGGGTACTATTTTGCTGGCAATGCCAGCTCATTGCTTAATCGGTAGAGAATTGCAAATTGTAGCTCCAATGAGCCCCATAGCAATTTCTACTTTTCTTTTCCCCATTGCTGCAAAACACACCCAAGTCAACGTCTTGAGATAGCTAGGCCGCCATCGCTGCAAAACAAGCCTACCAATCATCAAATTGCGATGGTCGCAGGCTTGCAGTCATCCGACTAAGCAATGTCATGGCCGAACCAATGCAGCAACCACAGCATTTTAAATCAAGAACTTGGCTTACACTGACACGCTATTCTGTCTGAAACCAAAAATAGAACCAATAATAATTCAAATACTACATGGCTATACTATACTATTGTTCAACTGTATAAGTCATTAATTCTTGTCTACCTTTTGACAAGGCACAGTTGGTTTATTCAATTGCATCACCCAAAGTTATCCACAGATAAACCTGGTTTGTTTCAGGCTAATGCTCCCCTTTTCTTTATTTGTCCAATAGGTTAGTGAGCTGATCCTTCTAAGTACGCGACATATTACTCTCAGCTGTATTATGCAATCTATTTAAATTTAGACAAGCTTATTATCTCGTTTTTTCGTATTCCATTATTCACATAGCACGTCATCTAACAACATTAACATGCCGGTTTTCTCCGTATTTGAATTCATAGTAACATCACAATCCACGTGGGATTGCGTCGGGATCATAGCATTCCGGGGTCCATCAAGTGAAGCTTCAAACCAGGAGTTTTCGTCAAGAGAATTGACCGGCAAATGGGACGTACGTTGCTGGTCTGCACCTAGCGATGTTGTTCTTGTAGGGACAAAGTAAACGAAAATAAGCTATATAGGATAAATTGAAAAGGCATATGACTTATGGAAGTGTTTATGCATTGTTTTCCCTTTTCTTTACATGGTATCAGAGACGCTGTAGCATGTGGAGAAGCCTCTTATTGGCCATGAAACTGCAGATTGCAGTAACATGCAACCATGTTCTGTGCCTATCTACTGTGTGCTCGTCAACCTACTCCCCGTCCCGACTACGCAGCTGATGCTACGGCCGGAGCCGGAAAATAACTCTCTGCTTAGGCGAATGCTCTCGTCCATCTCCTCCCAGGAAGCGGCCATGTGGGAGAACAATCATGCAGTACTTACCAGTCAATGTTGCTATCATACTCGACTAGTACTACTTGCTAAAGCCTAGCTCCGTGAGAAGATCTGTATACAGCATTCAGTTCTGCATTCTGTACCAACTGGGGCCATAGCTCATATGAGCGTCAATATGGAGCTCAAAGTGGGCAGTCATATCATCGTATGTGGCCCATCTTCATGGCCCATACACACAACGCTTTTGCGTATGCGGCCTTCGGTAATCTGTGATTCAATACAACCAGCCCAAAAGTGATATTGCGGCATTGCGTGGCAAATTGAACTGTTTTAACAAACGTAAAAGATCGAACTCTAATTTAGTTACTGAGCGAACTCTAATTTAGTTACTGAGTGAGATGTTTTGCAACAAAAAAATCGATCTGCTTCACTGCACTGCAGGTTGGGAAGTACTAAGAATCAACAACACACAGTCCGTGGACCAGAAGGGATATTATAGGTTTCATACAACAATAAGGTGCACAAGATTTATAACGGCGGAACTCTAGCTGACCATGTACAAGACATTTGGCTGAACATATGCCAAGTTATTTATTTATTTCCCCTTTGTAAGGGGCTATTTATTTCCCCTTTGTAAGGGGCTGTGATAATTGTTTTTCACAGTTTATTGCTGGTTTTCACCTTGAAGAAACCAAACCAGGAGCTTCCTACCAGCATTGTTTGAAATTACAGCTTTGACTTGGCGGCTCAATGTTGCTTCAATGGTTCCATGCGGTTCATCAGTCGGCATGTACACATCATCAGCAAACTGTGGCATAGAAATACTTCAATTAAAGTGGGCAAGATATGAGAGTTCTGGGGTAGCTTAAATTGCAACGCCCAACAAAAGGCTTGCTGCCTCTTCAGTGAACATAATTGCACGTTTGCAAGATCATTCATAGGTTACAACGATGTGGGCAGACATCGCAGTGCTAATCCTATGAATTAACACTAAAGTGCTATTTTGGAAAATGGGGAAAATTATTCTCCAGGAAACCAAATCCATTACATTATTTTGAGCACATCTAATTCCAATGTACGGCCCGGAAATAAAAGCTACTCATGCCATTTTTTATTTAAATCATTTTTGTTTAGCTCCTGATTGGGGTTTGGAATTACAATGCTACTAAGAATGTATTTGAACTGCAACTGCTAATATACATTAGCCCTAAGAAGCATGAAACAGAGGAGTGCAAAGAGAATAATACAAATGCCCTAAGAAGAATGAAACAGAGGAATGCAAACAGAATAATACAAATGCGGTAACTATCTTTCTCACCTTCACCAATCCTGGATTTTCTTTGCTCGGTAAGTTCACAGGCAGAAAGTGGAGGTTTGGCATCTTTAGCTGAACAGATGCTATGTCCGGGAACCTTAAAATTGCACACATATATTCAGTACATACATATTATAAGTGGCTAAAATATGGCTGAGAAAAGCTACAACAGTTAACAACCAAATCTCAAAGTTACAAACCTGGTAAGAACTTCTTTAGCCATGAGGTATAATGTATTCTGCACTGATGGACTATACACTCCAACATCAGGAGGACCAAAGAATGTCTCTGCAAGAACTCTCTTTACATCCTGGTATCTTTGTGTGAAGCAGAATGGCTTTGATGGGAGCTGGGAAATATGTTCAAAAGGATACCTGGATACAAAAGGAAAAAAGCAAAGCATGACAATAAATAACTGGATGGGTCCTGCCACGTTCTTGTCATTTAGCAAACTAGAAAATCGTGAACCCATGACTTGTAACATGAGCTAGTATTAGCTTGAAATCCCAAAAGATAATGTCAACAGTGTATGTAAAGATGTAGGACCAATACTGGCAATCAGGGGAGTGAATGATATTCCCAAAACCTATTCCCCCGTAGGTATTCAAAATCTTCGCTCGAGTAACTATGATAGTCACCAAGTTCGGATCACACCAACACGACGAAGCAAAACAAAGCTAGCACCAAGAGCCAACAAATTCAGCAGACCTTCTATAGGGCTAGTCGAGACCGCCGTTTATGGGCGGTCGACCGCCATCTGAACCGGTCACACTGGTGGCGGTTTGACCGCAGTCTAAGGCCGATCCGATCGGTCCCTTGTTCCTAGACGAAAACCTCCTAAGACAAAAACTCAAATCTAGAACTTTCTCAAATCTCATCCAAACATTTCCAAGTTTTTCATGAGACTTGTTCAAGGCAATAAGAACCTAAACCAATCAAGAATTACAAGGTTTTTGAGCTCAAGTTCACCAAATTGAAGAGAATCGAATCTAAATAACAAGAACACAAAAAACCCTAAATCTCAAATTACTTCTTACTCGTGAGGATCTAAGACACGAGATCTTCTAGATCTATTCTCACATGTCCTAGTAAGGCAATTTAAGCAAAAGATTGGGCTAGAACTCCCACAAACCCGAAATCGCAAATCAAGCTCAAGAACAACCAAGCAAGAACACCAACAAGAACATGATTAAGACAAAGTTTTGATCTATTTCAGTGAGGATGATGTTTATATACTCATGGATATTTACAAGGTGTCGCCAAAGTACTACTCTTTCCTCTCTCACGACCATGGAAGAAGGCAGGTAGTAGAGCAAAACTAAACCCTAAAATCCTTGAGGTTTCTATCTCTCTCCCACAGAAATAACCGGACAACCCTAATGGGTCTAACCCATTAAACTTACCGGAAAACACATCAACTCCACTAACACGGTTTTTACACACTCACGCACGCTTCTCAAAGCGTTTACAAGACTCAACCCGTTAACTCTTTAACAATTGATCCATATGTGAATTCCAACTCTTCTTGACATAAATCACTTCTCCTTTGCGCCTCTCCACGCCACGGTTTTGATCAAGACATCAACAACACGGTATTTAGCCAACTACCAAAATACCCTTAATGAAGCTTTGGACACCTTTAGTTACTCGTCTTTATCTTCACCTCAAAGCATCTCCACATGCTTTGACATGCGGCTGTAGTGCCCAATGACTAGCCATCACATCTTCACACATTCGAACTCCCCAAACCATCTCTACGTGCATCGACCTCGTCACTAGGCGCACCACATGCACCAACTCGCATCTTTGTGATCCTTGCCTTCTCTATGCTTCCCACTTGATCCACATAGACTCACCTGGACTTACACGACCGCTTGGATCTCAGCTCCCCTACCTAATCCCGGTCCATTGCAGTCGACTGCTATGTTCTCCAAGCCACCTGTACATCCAAAGGCTAAGAAACCATATTGAGAATAAGTTCCATGCACTTGACTCGCGTTAGTCAGACATATGCATCATACAATACAATACAATACAAACCCTCATGGCTCTCAATCCATGAACCGACAATAAACTAACTCAGCTCAACTCACCCTGATCCCTAGCCGCAGCCACTAGTCTGACCATCCTTCCCACACCGGTCAGACCGCCAATCACTGACCGGTCTGACCGGCAACCCGGTGTGACCGCATTTTCCGATCGATCCGGCCGATCGCCACCTAGGGCGGTCCGATCGAACGCCAATATACCAAAACAAGCTCTCTAGAAAAAAGCAGTCGTCGACTAGAAATCGGTCATACTGCTTCCCCAATGTGACCGCTCCCAAACTCCAGTCACACCGGACTACTGGTCAAACAGGCATTCACAGGCCAATCCGACCATGGTTGTCACGGCGCTCTGGCAAGTCGCAGCGAGACATGAGTGCCTGGACACCTAGTCGACAAGGCGCCCGCCATGGCGACAGTTAGACGATAGTAGTTAGACGATATAATAGCATAAATTATCTAAATAACCATGTCTTAGGAGGTCCAAATCAAAAGAAATCTATTTAAGGAGGGGTCTATTCGTAATTTTCAAAAACTATGAGGACTAAATCATAAAAGACCAAAAAATCTTGCGTTCATTTAACCTAACCCACCGACCAGAGCTGGCATCATCTCTCCCAAACCCATGCGCGCCTCCTCCTCCCGCCGCCTCACCTCCTCTCCTCCGCCCGCCTCCGCCTCATCCTCCTCCCGCCTCGCCTCCTCCATCGCCAGCATCACCCACCCTCCCACCGCCTCCTCTCTACCTCCTCCTCCACTCCTTCTAGCCTCCCGCCTCCTCCGGCAGTCACCTCCTCTCCGCCGTTGTTGCCTCCTACCTCCGCTTCTTCCTCACGCCCGCCGCCTCCTGCTGGGATCCGGCGGTGTAGCCAGATCCGTGATGGCAAGGCGCGGGACGACGGAGATGGAGCCCAGACGGGGGCGGTGCGTCTGCACTCGGGAAGGCGGGGATGAGGTAGCGACAAGACGGGAAGAGGCGGTACACTAAGATTTGAGCCGGCGGCCATATCTGTGAGACGGTAGAGGTGACCGGATTCGGCCTGGAGGTGGTCGTCTAGCTCCTCAGCCCTAGGCGACGAGCCTTGGCGTCTCCCTCTGGCCGCTTGGCGTCGCCTAGGCGACGCCGTGACAACCATAGATCCGACCGCTTCCTCCCAGCGGTCCGACTGGTCCCACCGACCGCCAGCATTGGCAGAAAATCAGAGTTTTCTGAAACTATTGCAAAATTCAAACTTAACTTCACCAAAGTGTCAATTGTTCATCACAAACATATTTTAAACCTAGAACATAGTCTCTCAAAACAACTACGCTTGTCCCAAGACAAATGGCAATGAAATGCTACTCAACCGGACATACAATCAATAGTTAAAATATTATGATCTTGAGCTTACTTTTATCATGCCTTGCATGTTCAGAATTATTAACGAAGGTAAGAAAGGGATGAATAACTATCAATATGGTGGATAATAGAATTTCTCATGCAGAAAGGAAGAGTGCCATACCTCCACCAAGCAGTTACTTCTGTTGCTACAATTCTTTCTCTTGTATTAGGAAGAAGCGTGTAGCGATCCCTCACAAATCCTTCAAATCCAGACTGAGATACACAAGGTGGTTAAAAGATAGCATTTACCACTTGCAATTGCAGCCTATTTCTGTAATATTAAAATAAAACAATTCTGTTTCCGTTAAAACTTTTGTTTTCCTTTCTTTATACTTTTTTGGAACTTAAATAGTTAAATTAGTTTGCTTTAGTGACACTTCAGCTACCAAAGTGCCAGCTTGCAACAATGTTGCATTCAATCCCCACAAGCATGAGTGCATGACATAGCTTACAAGTCCATTCCTATGTCAACAGTCTTCTACAAGGACTATCTCACAACCCACGCAACCGCAGGAAAAAAACTAGCATCTGGTAAGACTACATATATCTTCCTATTTAATGATCTCATACAAGTCTCTATCATATCATAAGTCCTAACTTATGCAACTATGTACTGTGAGTGACCTCACTGAAATTAAGTAAAACTACCACGCTGGTTTATACAGGACAAGACCAACTCAACCAGAGATCAAGGAACATATGGTGGAGCGCATTTATATGGGGATGGTGGCCTAAGAACCAAGAAAATGAGTTAAAGAAATACCTGAGTTGTCTTTAGCAGTGAGTATCCTTGGATTCCAGAATTTATAAGCAGGCTTCAGACTTCTTCACAGTGACCTCTGTGCTGTGCTTTTCGACAGCAAGTTTGAACCCTACAAAGAAGTACATTATATAGAGCTATCAGGTAATTCTGAAATGATTCATCTGAAAGGAGTGCTCTCCTTTACCGTATGTGACATTTAGCACTGAAACTTATATTACATATGAATACATGTGAGATATTTACCATAATAAATGTCATTCAGAAGGAATTTATATGTTCAAACAAAATTGATTATGTAAGTAGTTGAAAAGAAACTGTCTGCTTGATTCTCATATTCCTCCTTTTGGACTCTCAGTAGATCATACTAGGAAAGTAACATGGACCACAAAGACAAAATGAAAGACATACCACACCATTCAACTTGCAACCAGAATAATGATCATGGGAAAATATGCAAAAGCACCATAGGAGAACTAATTTGGCAAGCCATAGAGATAAGCATACGCAAGCATACAAATAGTGATTATATGCTGTAACATTGGTAAATGCGGCTCTAGTATCAACTCAAAAGGTCCCATTTGGCTCTAGCCTCCAATAAGTAAATATAGGACTTCAGAAACATTAGACAGGCAAAATTGTTACAAAAAGGCAAAAAGGTTTCAGATTCAGAATTTTTTCCTCCCCCTAATATTTTCACTTCCCACCACTCCCACTTGTAGGATGATTAGTGGATGGTGGGAAAGTATATGTAAAGTGCATAAATTACATACACATGTACTATAGTCACTCTCTATGATTTATTAGCTGCTATTCTTCAGCTAAGGAAACAAAAGAAAATGTCCATCATTAGGACTTACATGAAGATGACAACATTAAGTTGACTCGCAATTAGGTATACCTTTGGGCAAAAACATGCATGACGATCACTGTGCCTATCTCCTCATGCTAGATAAGAGCAACATAATGTCTGTTGGCAACCTAGTGCATAGGGATAGTTAAGTCATAGGTAAAAAGGCGTTGCCAAGGGCTTGAAGTGTCTCACCTCCCTTCTCTTGCCTTTCTTCTCTCTGTTTACTTCAACTATTACTGCTTGTATGATCTGTTTTAAGAGAAACACTGTCCGTTTTGATCATAAATTGCCTACTGACCTCACTTCTGTAATTCATTCCATTAGCACATGGATCCAATACTGTGCTTGTGCTGGTCTTCGAAAGGAGGCGGGTCAGGATTTACTTCAGAAGGGCTCAAAACTTCTATGGCAGGTGGGATGAAGCTTTCAGCAAGACGCCAGGATGGGCCCCAATGCCTAAAAGTTTACCATAAAGGCTGGAGATTATTGTTGCTTTTTTGTCAGACATCGTTTTTACTCTTTCCGTTTTCGTCTCGATTGTAAGCAGGTTCAAGGATGTTTAACCCCTACCTTCTGTGCTCTGCTTTTAGTCAGCTGCAAATTGGGATGGTTGTAAACTTGTAGTGCACCTTAGTTTTCATGAAGTAAAGCAATAATTGTAAAAGGACATTCCAACTTGAGCAGGTCCTACTAGCCAAGCACATCTAATCTTGACCCCCCAAAGTCCACGGCTTATGCTTCATCAATAAAAAGCACCACTTCCTCACCTCAAACCACAGCACAAGCAAACAGAAAGAATAACAGAACGAACTCTTCTCACCATGCGAATGAGGTTTCCCGTCGACAACCACACGCTCCCATGGGCGCTCCACGATGGTCACCGTAGCCTCTGAGACCTGCCCAAACACGAACAGACCAAAAATATCCATAAAAATGCCACCTTCCCACAACAAAACCGCAAAGAAGTCCCACCCACCTTTCCCTACCTGGGGTACAACGAGGTGAAATGCCTTCCAAGAATCACCGCGAATTCCTCCATGGACACCACCTCCGTGCACTCCTTCGCTTTCACATACACCTGATCAAACAGAGCCATAGCGACTTAATAACCAGACCAAGAAGCGTGAGAATCGCGGGGGCAGAAAGAAGGATAGAGAGAGCGCGAACGTACGACGTTCTTGATGGAATCGGTGGCGACGATGGCGGAGTTGTCGTCGGAGGTGTACGAGGGGAGGCAGTCGGAGATGACACTCACGGCGACATTCCACTCGGCGATGAGGTGGCCGCCGGCCGCGGCGGGGCGGCGCCAGACGCGGGTGACGCGGACGCGGGACTTGCCGTGCCTGCCCTGGAGCTCGAAGCGCTCGGCCATGGCCGCCGGGACGGGATCTGATCTGTGCGGGAGTCTGGCTGCGCCTGCGCCGAGGGTTGGTGGGGGAGGGGCGGGGACCGGAGGACTGAGAGGCTGATGCGACCGCAGGCTGCCCCGAACCAGGAATATGGGGCGGGCGAAAGACGAAAGTGACCACGCTCGGCTGTCCTCTAACCTCGCAGAGAGACGTCAGTTGAGCAGATGACAGGGCTGGCCCACACGTCGGGGGGTGGGCGGGGCGTGGGGCAACTATGGCCTTGCCTTTTCATGACTTTTAGCTTCGCTAGCCGAACAAACGGAACCATTTCTCAAAACTACATATTTAAACTGTTTTCTTAAATTAATATTATATACGTTATTAATATCGCAATGTTAGAAAATCAGAAACAAAAAACATTAATCGCAGTCAAAATCACAGACCATGATTAAAAAACAAGACATATTACTAGAACTAGCTGTACTACTCCGTATAGTACCTGGTGTGGCACATGAGCCGCATACGTAACTCTATCCGATTTGGACTGCTTCGTGTATAATTGCTAGGCCTACGCTGCTTCATGTGTTCAGCAGATACTACTCCTCCAACAGTTGAGTATCAAAAGCCACAAGATAATGTAGAAAATAAAAAGAAGATTGTTATGGCTACTAAACAAACAGTAAAGTAGGAAAGTAGTGGAGTGGTTGAGATAGATGAATAATGCTTGTCCATTCTCTATGTCCGGGACGTGTATATATATTTGCACTAAGCGCAATTACAATCTTGCCCTTACAATCTTAGCAACGGAAGTGGCAGCGGAGGGCGGGCGTACACCTTGGGCGTGTCTTCGATGTCCGCCCCACGGAGACCACCGGCGTGAGGCGACGCCTTATCGTGGCGGACTTTGTCCCTCGATCGGAGGAGCGGGCTTTGCAAGGGCCGCAGATCGTGTGGACGCCGGCTTAGATTGGCGAACTCTATCATCATGCGGACCGGAGCTCTTGGAGAGCGCTTTGGAAGCCGCGGAGATAAAGGTATATGCACCGACTCTTTGATTGCGTTTGCCTTCGTAAGGATGTCGCTAACTGCTGTGTTGTACAGGCCCTTGCCCTTGCCCACGCTTTGCAGGCGGCTCGGGCTCGCGAACAGGGTGGCCTAGATGGCTGACTCCGTGCGGCGGAGTGAGGGCTGCCGCCATGCAGAGTCCACCGGCGGCTTAAGCTGCGTCGCCTCAAGGATGAGCGCATCCACTTCCTCAAGACCGAGGCGCAAGTCGATAGTCGACACGCGCGCCGGGCGGAGCGGACTCGGCGGATGGCCTCCGGAGCGAGAGTCTCTGATGCAGATCGCCGCTACTGGAAGAGGAGAAGGCTCGCTAATCTGCGACCGTGGAGAAGGACCGGGGCGGCGACGCCTCGGTGGCGGCGTGGAGCTCGATGGAGGCTTTGGAGAGCGCTCTCTCCGATCTTGTCGTCGTGGTGCCACCTCGCACCTTCAGGCTCGAGGATTTGCTGAACACCCTCCAGAGGATCGGAGAGGCTTCGGCCCTCGCGCTAATTGCTGCGCGCTCGTTCGGCAACCATTATTCGCCGGTGACGACTGCATCGCCCTCGGCCTTCTCCACCACGGGGTTGTGCGACGCGTCGGTGGCTATCCACTACCGAGTTGCCTAGCGGGAACGAGGTGATGTCCGAAGCGGTCCATGTCGTCCGACGCTCTGTTCGAGCCTTCCATCAGCGCATCTAGGACTACCTCAGCAAGGCCGCGGCGAAGGTAGCCATGAGGCAGAGCTTGCAAGGTGGTGGTGCCCTCGGGGCCTGGCTTGACGAAGTCTCACGGCGTAACGAAGATGGTGCCACCGGCTCCGAACACGGCGTTGATCCGCAGGTGTGACGCCGAAGCCCCATGCCCACGCATGTAGCTCGTTATGTACCCCGTGTCGATATTATGTAAAACGGCGCTTCATGCCACTGCCCTTTTTGGCAATGAAATGAAAATTTTCAAATATTGTTCTCATACTTTGTGCTTGTGGCAGGCAGGTTCTTGGTAAGTGTTGCTTGCTAGTTTCGGACCTTATGGCCCAGTGGGTCCTTTGACACTAGGGCTGGCAGAGGATTCACTGTGTTTCTGGGAGACGCGGCATTCGACGGGAGAGACTTCGAGGAGAGAATACGTTAAAGTAGAAGACGAATCGGACGAGTAGTGTTTCCGAATAAGTCCGAATAAATATGCTTGTAAACGTTATCCCTCTCACATTTGTATTGAAATATTGCCTAAGACAAGTAATCTGTGCCCCGTATCCCTTTTCTGATCGTGTTCACTTTCCGATAATCCCGGGCATGGCGAGGAATGTTCGGATAGATCTTCAATAAGTATGACTTCGGGTGCGAAATAGTTATACCCTACGGCTAGACGAAGTAGACGCGTGAACGCTCCGTCCCTAACCCTTCGAAGTGGTAGCAGTGGAGCTGGCGGCTAGACGAAGTAGACGCGTGAGTGCTCCGTCACTAACCTTTCGAAGGGGTGGCAGTGGAGTTGGCGACTAGACGAAGTAGACGCGTGAGCGCTTTGTCCCTAACCCTTCGAAGCGGCGACAGCGGAGCTGACAGCTAGACGAAGTAGACGCACGAGTGCTCCGTCACTAACCCTTCGAAGGCGGCGAGCAGTGAGTCGGCGACTAGACGGCACACGCGAGCGCCGCCCTAACCCTTTGAAGCGGCGGCGTGAGCTGAAACTAGACGGTAGACGTGCGGCGCTCGTCCCTAACCCTTGAGCGGCGGCGTGAGCCGGTGACTAGATGAAGTAGACGAGCGAGCGCGCCGTCCCTTTGAAGTGGCGGCGATGGAGCTGGCGACTAGACGAAATAGACGCACGAGTACTCCGTCCCTAACCCTTCGAAGCGGTGGCGGCGGAGCTGGCGACTAGACGAAGTAGAAGCGCGAGCGCTCCGTCCCTAACCTTTCGAAGCGGCGACGGCGGAGCTGGCGACTAGATGAAGTAGACGTGCGAGCTCTCCGTCCCTGGCCCTTCGAAGCAGCGGCAGTGGAGCTGGCGACTAGACGAAGCAGATGCGCGAGCGCTCGGTCCCTGACCCTTCGAAGTGACGATAACGGAGCTAGCGACTAGACGAAATAGACACATGAACGCTCCGTCCCTAACCCTTCAAAGCGGCGGTAGCGGAGCTGGTGACTGGATGAAGTAGACGCGTGAGCGCTCCGTCCCTAACCATTCGAAGTAGCGGTAGCGGAACTGGCGACTAGACAAAGTAGACGCGCGAGCGCTCCGTCCGTAGGCTTCTGTGTTGGATGTGTACGGTAGACTTGTTCCGTACCGCGTGATCCAAAGGATACATGGATGTTGTTGTTTACTCCAAAGAGTGCACACTAATGCTTCCCTCAGCGTGTCTTATTTATACTCCAGAGAGTATGTGCGGAGGGGCGAGGTCATCGTGCGATTTTTTATACTCCCTTCTCAAAATCTACGGCTTGCTCTCCGTCGTCCCCACGGACGGCGCCAACTGTTATGGCTACTGACCAAACAGTAAAGTAGGAGAGTAGTTGAGTGGTTAAGATGGATGAACAATGCTTGTCCCTTCTCCATGTCCGGGACGTGTATATTTATTTACACGAAGCGTAATTAGAACATTGCCCTTACAATCATATGCCCTTCATAAGGATATAATTGTCATTACATATGTCTTATTAGGCCTTACAATTCTCCAACAGATCAGATGGACTCAGGTGGGGGCCATCCCTACTACAAAGACACATGCCAACTGTTGTAATTTTCTCTATATAATCAAAAAACTTAGCAGAGGTGTTTTATTTTGAGAAAAGTGTTTTATTTTGTTTCAGATAGTCAGCTTTTGCTTACTTTCCAACGAATTTTAATCCTTATTAGAATCATTATTGGATGCCAAGTCACTAACCGAACAAAGGATATTTACATATATCATGGAGGTGGAGGGATTGTTCTTCCCTAACATTTTTTTGATTTTTTTTTGTATTCCAAAACAAACTCAAAATGCTTGAAGGGTCTTTGCGACATAATAATTTCATAAAAACGATGTAATTTCTTTCTAAATCATGCAAAAAAAATTATTCCGAACTAGGTCAATGTAGCAAACTACATTTACCATGTTTGGCTGATGTGATTAGAGGTACTAAATAAATGCGAAGTTTGGCTGATGCAACTACATTTACCATGTTTTTCTGATCTACGGCTGTGGTTTTTGGATGTGATTGATAATTTTTTATCTACATTTTTTTATATGATGGTAGATGATAAAAATATGATCTTAGACTCAGAAAGTTATTTAAATAAATGGTTTTGAGAAGCCATTCTATTTATTTTAAATAAAGTAAAGTCTTTGGAGTTAGTGCAATCTGACAACACAATTAGCATATATGCAATCTGACAACACAATTAGCATATATGCTAGAGTTCCCTAGATCAATGAGCAAGTGGCTACCCCGCTACCAGTGGGCAGTGGATCAGAATACTGTGATCGGATTTGGCTCGGGTTATCGGGTACATACTACTAGTATAATTTTGAGTAGCGACTATGGTATGCTTTGTTCCAACAATGGAGATGTACTGTAGCACCAGTTCGTCTAACTTTATGTTCCGCGAGGTGTCACCACGGGAGTTCTTCATCTAACGTGTACCAACTGTCGCGTCGCACGACGTGACAGATTCCTACAACATGTGCGTAGGTGTCACCACGGGAGTTCTTCAGCTCCGGCTAGTTCTTAATTTTGACTGAGTTCTGAAATTTAGAAATTTGATCGTGAATAAGTCGAATTTTTCTAGGATAATGTAGTTATATTATATAAAGTATGTTTAAGCTAATATGGACCAAATTATAAAGAACATGTGTCCGAAAACGATTTCTTAGTCTTTGGATATGCAGGAAAGCTTAGGGTAAAATATAGTCAACTGTAAAAACCGGGATTACGCTCGTAGAAGAGCCGAGGTCTAGAACAGTTAAAGTGCTGGGTGCGATGGTTGAGTTCAAACGTGACACAAGGAAGGCAAAAAATATTAAATGAAAGGTTCGACCGACAGATTGCACCAAGTGGCTTGCTCAGTCCAACTAAGACGTGGTTCGGTGAGAATCGGAGCGAGAGACTTGCAGATGCGTGACGAGCCATTGATTCACCTACATGTGACAAGTATGGCGATTGCTTGTAAGAGAAAGAGAAGGCCTGGTCAAGGCGGGGGTATTTTTGTAGTTAACTAAATATCGAAAACTTCGTGGCATCAAAACCGCGACGCTTGAGCTGTGTTTGGAAAAGTGGTTTAGGTTAAGCAGACACTGAGAAGATCAAGTGGATCAAATGCTAGTGACTTTGTCGGTTTGGGCTCATGTGATTTGAAAAGGCGTGCATGAGTTAAGTGTGAACATAAAACCCATATTGTGGGGGTTAACGGGTTTCTCTCAATTATGCTAATAGATAGTATCCATTAGAGTTAGATTTAGATGTGTTACTCCATCTATTTAATAGATTCGGGATAGAATCTTGCAAGCTAACCATCCCAACCATTTTATTCTTGAGTTCTAGAGGTAGGGTTTGAGACAGAAGAATGAGTATTGTAGTATGCACTCTTGTCCTCCTTATGGAGTGGCTGAAATTTTCATCCTTAAGTAGCAATAGATCAACATTGTTTATCTCTCACGAAGTGTTTGTCTTAATTGATTTGCTTTTATTCTTGTTGGTTCTTTGCCTCTTCTCTCCTATTTTCGATCTTGCTATGGGTAACAACGTGTAAGTGATAGAGATGGCTCATGTAAATAAAAATTTCATCCATCTAGACAATGTGGTTTGTAAGATTTCGCAGTTATCCGGTTCTTACTTGATTTGGAACTTTGCTAAAGGACTCTTGATCTGAGGGGTTTAGCTTTGATTCTCTAGGTGGTATTGTTTGCTATGATATGTGAAAACTTATCTAAAGCCATGTTGGTTATTCTTAACCTACGAGTAAGTTGGTTCTCAAAATTTTAAGATTTGTTTAATGGTTTTTTGGTAAATATCACCCGAATGTTTTTTCCAAACAATTATTCAAATTTCTTACCTTTGGATGTGCACAAAGATTCATGCGCCGCCACCTCCACCTTCTTCTCCGTCGACTCCTTCTTCCTCCACTCCGGCAACCCAAGGGGAGAATCCCGCCCAATTAGACCATGTGGTGGTCATGATTAAAAGTGATAATGAATAATTGACATTTGGATTACTTGGAATTTGCGTTTGCGAAAGTTTCGGTCGATCGCAGGCAAAGGTTTTGAATCCGGGTGATCTCGTTCAGCTCTGAGTTGCTCCAAGTGGTTTCGAGTGGTTTTCGTTGGCTCCTAGTGGTTGTGGTTGCTTCGAATGCTTTTGGCCTGCTTCGAGTGGTTTTGGTCGCCCTGAGTGGTTTTCATTTGCTCCAAGTGGTTTTGGTCTGTTTCGAGTAGTTTCAATCGATCGATTGGAGTCCGAGTTGTATCGGATGGTTTTCGAGTAGCAACGGAGTATCATACGGTATCCAACTAGCATTGGCACATCGAACGGCTTTTGAGTGCTATCAGAACATTAGACGACACTCGATTGGCATCAGAGGATCGCACGACTGGCTTCGACCTCGAAGAGTGATGGCCCAGCTAATATTTACGACCACGTCCAATTTCAATGATGATGGACTTTGACCATTGCGGCTTTTGACCACGGCAGTACGAGCACCGCAGCATGACTACGAAAGAACGACCACGTCTATTTTCAACTACGCCCGGCTTCGACCACGGCAACTCGATTACGGCATTCCGACCATGACAGACTTCGACCATGACAGACTTCGATCATGACTGACTTCGACCATGACAGAACGAACACTGAAGGTAATCGTAGCTACAATACTTTTTCATGGTCGTAGCTACAGTACTTTACCATGACAGATTTTACTGGTTGATAGTTGAAGACTTTACAGTCGATGGTCATATACTTTGCGGACTACTACTATAGTCATAGACTTCGCAGTCTTGTTTTCATAGTCATAGACTTTGATGTCTACTATCGTTGTCTTCGTAGTCGAAGGCTTTGCGATCGGTTGCCGTAGGCTTCGCTGTCGGTACTCGTAGACTTTATTGTCAGTTTGAGTGCTTCACATCTTGTGATCTTCGAGTATTTTGAGTACTCGTATTAGGCCAGTGGGATGACTGGCTGGTGCATGGTGGTCAGGTGGTCGTGTTACTCGGTAGTCGGAAGGTCTCGATTGTAACAGACCAGCGGTTTATTTCAAATTTTCAGGAAAAAATTAATTTAAAATAAAATCAAGTGTTATTTGGTTGCTTGAATTTCTGAGATTTTATTTGCCCATTTTTTGCTTTTAAAAAGGTTTTTATCAAAAGTAATTTAACTAAAGATATAAAACTATTATTAAGTAAAAGATATTTTGAATTTCTATAAAAATACCATTTCAAATTAAGTATTTTAAATCATTTGGCATTTATTTGGATTTTCTGGGATTTATTTGGAGTTATGTGGATTTTATTCAAAGCCTAGAGTAAGAAAATCTACTTTAAATATTTTATTATAGCCAAAAAAGAGTTCACTTTATTTTTCCCAACCTTCCCTAATTTTTTATATAATTTTTGAGAATTTTTTGGAATTAAAAATCAATTTTAAAAGTTAAAAAGGTATTTTATAAAATTATTAAGGCAAATTTGAATTTAACAATATTTTTATTAATCCTAAAATATCTCTAGGAATTTTCAATAAATTTTCTGGAATTTTAGAACAATATTTACTATTTTCTAAGTATTTATTAAATTTCCTGGTATTTTTTTATAAATTTAATCCAAATTTAAATCCGGAATTATCTCAGCCCGACGCGTGTCGCGCTCGGATTAACTCCATCCTCTCCCCAATCTAATCTCAGCCATCTATTACAACTTACCCCTTCATTTCTCATCAACGGCCTGGATTTAATCACCCCGGCCCGATCTAATGCTATCCTGGAGGCTTCGTCACGTGGTGTGATTGGAGACGTCATGGAAGGAATCCATAATGGGAAGGTTTAGATATATGTTAAAACCCGTGTTAGGAAGGGTTTTGGGTCACTTGATTTGAGGAAGAGATATAATTGTGTGTTCATATTTGAGGCAGACATGGCTGGACGTTAGCCTATAAAAGCAGAGAGGCTAAGGGCTAACTTGTGGGCTTTTAGATGAGTTTTCGTCGAGAGAGCTTTTGAGGGTGCCATGAGGTCACTTTGTAACCTCATCCATGATACAAAAATAATAAATCAGATCTATTCCAAGAAAAGTTTGCTGGCATCGGCGATGTGTTTTCTGAGTATTATTTTTCTTCTGTCTCCGGCGTGTACTTGTTCAAGCGATTGAAGCGTTCAAGTGACTGAAGTCTTCGAGCGATCGAAGCGTTCAAGCGGCTGAAGTCTTCGAGCGGAGGGAGATTACGATTACGTACGTTAGCGGTCGTAGCGGACAGTCAGCAGTCGTGGCGAGCGATCGAAGGAAGCGGTCGGACGACCAAAGCGTTCATCAAGCACGTGCGAGCGAACCAGCATCTTGCAGTCGTAATCTACATCTGGTAATTTGGATTGTTGTTCTTCTGGTTTTAGTTTTGGTTTCAGGTGTCAAAAAGGTGAAGTCAATCATTCACCCCTCTGATTGGGCATAAAGGGAGGCCGAGGGGCGGTGGCCCAGCGGTGGGCGGTCGTGGGGGCAATGGGCGGGGTAGGAGAGTAGTGGGCGGTGCTGGATGGTGGTAGCGGAAGGCACTGGCTATTCGGTTGGGCGGGGACGGCACGATGGCAAGGCAGCGGGGACGGCACGATGGCAAGGCAGCGGGGGCGTCGCGGGACACAGTGGTGGAGGAGGCGGGGAGGTGCGCTGAGTGGTCCAATGAGAGGAGGGGCGGCGACAATGAGGAGGGGCAATGCAGAGGGTGACGAGGAGGGCGGTGCGAAGGGCGAGGGTGGAAGGTAGCGGGTTGGGTTGGAGGCGGTGGGGTCGGGACAGGGTTAGGGGTTATATAGTAAGAGAGAAATGGTGAGAGTCATTGGATTTTAATCTAAAGAGTCATAAATTTAGATGATTATTTCAAATAAAATATTTAGGTAATTACTAGACACACTCTTGTTTAATTTTAGTGTAATCTTACATGTTTTGGAAGAAGGTTGGAACTTCGTACGAGATACTTGTAATCCATGCGATCCCCGTTGGCGCCCGGCAACACCCCAGTGTTCCTAAGAATGGAGTCCCTGATCGCCCGTCCCAGGCAACGCCCGCCACCACCCGGAGCTGTCGTTGCAATGATCACCGCCTCCTCCTCATTGTCCTCGCCCGGTTCGCCGGCAGCGAGCGATGGCCGCCGTTGGCGGAGGAGGGCTCCAGCCTTCCGGGAGCTGGCGGGCGGCCGTGGTGGTGGTCGGCGTCGCTGGCTATGTTGCCCAGATACTACGATACCGACACGGATATGCGATACCGCGATTCGCTATTTTTTCAAAAATGCCGATACGACGATACATTTATATATATAATAATGCTTAAAAAATTAATGAATTCTTATAAGGAACTGAGAATACCTTCATATTGATGGTTCCCCTCAATAATAAGAGTTGCAAAAGCAAGTGCTTCACCACTGCCCAGTCGATGCCTTCCTTGGAGATCTTCCCTAATTCTAACAAATTGTTTTGATAAATCTCAAGCGCCTTGGATGGTTCTTAATCACCTAATGCAAATAGAAGGACTTACCAAATAGCTAATGAAGGCACTGTGATAGTAATGTGTGCTAAGTTGCTAACAGCAGGAAGCATATGCTAACATTTCAATGATGCTAACAGCAGAAGCATATGCTAACATCCGATACACCGTGTTTCCAAAAAATACACGTGTTTAGTGAAGGTTTTGAGCAACAGAGGGCTCATTGAGGGGGCGGCTTCAAGGATCCGAGCGATGAGTCGAGGTGGCATGGAGGCGACGGGCGTGGGCGCGGGCATGGCATCAAGGCGTGGTGGCGATGTGGAGGTGGCGGCGTGGGGCGGCGGGGAGGCACCGGCCCGTGACAGAGGGCCAGGGACACGGCCGGCCCAGCCGCCTATACCATGCGTCGTTGCCCTAACCCTTGCCGATTCCTCCCGACCATCGAGCGCCTTATTCCCATCGGCCGCCACGCTTCTCGCATCGGCCGCCACGCCGCCGCCCTCCCACTGGCTCCGCATCTCGCCGCCACCTGCTCCCGCCCGCTCTCGCATCTCGCCGCCTCCTGCTCCCGTCGGCTCCCGCACTTCGCCGCCGCCTCCATCTCCTCACTCACATCTCCTCTGCCCACCGGCTCCCGCATCTCGCTGCCAACTACATCTCCCGCATCTCGCCGCCGACTACATCTCCCACGTCTCACCGCCGACTACATCTCCTCGCGCACGGCTCCCGCATCTCCTCCCGTGCACCGCCGACTTGAAGATTTCCGCCGTGTGCCGTCGACTTTCTCCCGTGCGTCTTCGACTTCCTCCCGCGTCCTCGGCCGAGGTATCATCTCCCGCTTCTCCTGCTTTTAGCATTTAGGGTTGAGATGCGATCGCAGAAGCCAATAATATATATTTAGGCATTTAACAAACTTGTGCTTGATTGTTTGTTTCATCATTCTAGAAAAATGAAACCTGCTAATTCTAGTGCTAGAGAGGAGGAAAACACAAGCAACAATAGATTGAAGCTTCCATTGTGGAATTATGTTTGTGATGTACCTTTAGTTGAATCACTCCTATCCTATGTTGGCTAGTGGATATTTGCTTTTAGTTAAACTCTACATTTAAGTTTTTATGTTCAAACTTGGCTATTTTTTAATATTTATCGCTAATCCTTATCGATTATCATTTGTTGTTAGCTTGTTGATCTATTAGTCCATTGCTTTAATTGTTTAAGAATCAAATATACATATTAATATGTTATCGTTGTAGTCTTGCCAATCTGATCATGTTACTTTTTCCCAGGTTAATGGAATTCTTATATCTGTAAATGGTATTCACATCAACAATTGTCGTCAGGATTAACAAAACAATTCATGAGGTACATATTCCGAGTACACACTTACAAATTACAAGTTTACAATTTACATTATTTTAGTTTAATAAGCATGTGAAAACATAGAAAATAATACACACATATATAATATTTATTATTTAAATATATATAGCCGATCGTCAGATCGGTATTTTTCGGAAAACGGCAAATTCCCGTATTGATATCGCGTCGTGCCGTGTCGACGTATCATATCCGTGCATCATAGCCCCTGATGCCTGTTGTACTGCGACAAGCACCTGAGAAAATCTCGCACGCACTGATCATTCAACTCATCGTTTCCAAACACTTTGGCGACCTCCTTGACCTTAACCCCGAATTCTTCGCCTTCGTCCTCCACCATGACCCTCCTCAGAGCGGCCGCGATGTCTGTGGCCGCGAACGAGCCGTCCTGTTCGTCCCGCGGCACCTCGACACCGATCTTCTTGTCCACCAGGTGCCTGGCATTCAGACCCTGCTCGAACATCAGCGGCAGCAGCACCAGCTTGACGCCGTGCGCGAGGCCCTCGACGATGGAGTTCCAACCGGCGTGCGTCAAGAACCCCCCGACCGATCCATGGGCGAGAAACCTGACCTGAGGGACCCAGCCGCGGCAGATGACTCCGCGGCCGTTGACCCGCTCCTCGAAGCCTTCCGGCAAACCGTCCGTGCCGTCGCCGGCGTCGGCGTCCGCCGGCGCCCTGAATGCCCAGATGAACGGCAGCCCGGACGCCTCCAGGCCGAGTGCGATTCGTTGCAGCTGTGCGCTTTCAGCTTCACCTCGCTGCCGAAGGCCGCGTACAGGGCGGAGTTTGGTGTTTGTCTGTCCAGCCAACGAATTGTCTCCTCGTGGCTGGCGACGTCTTGTGGTGGCGGCGGAGGTAACAGCCCTACGGGGATCACCGGCTTCTGGTAGAGCTCGCCGAGCAGCTGTAGCCACTCCGGTTCGAACTCCCTGCTGGTCCTGATGCCCACGAGCTGGCACCCTTCGATAGACTTGCCGAACCGGTAGCCCTCCGACACGCCGGAGTCGTCCGGGATCAAGCCCGTCTCGAACGTCTCGCGCGCCTCGTAACCGCGGAAGGCGACGGTGGTCGGGAAGGGAACGTAGTCGGGGACGGCGGTGAAGTGCCCCGGCTCCGTCTTGGCGTACCTCCCGCGACCCATGTGCGCCTCCGCGGGGCCGAGGAAACCGAGCGCCGCGGCGCCGAACAAGCTGAGGAACGCGCACGGCACGCCGTACCTCGCCGCGGTCGCGGGCGCCCAGTACGCGGCGTAGTCGAAGAGGACCCAGTCCGGCCTCGACGGCCCCGGCTCCTGCAGCAGCCGCGACAGCTCGCGGTCGAAGGCGTCGTCGTAGGCCCGGCGCATGTACGGGCGGAGGTCGTCGGAGGGGAGGTCGATGGTCGCCTCGGCGTGCTCCGGCAGGCGCTCGACGCGCGGCAGGGGGACGTCCACGACACGGATGAGGTTGGCGAGGTTGGGGGGGATGTCGATGAGGCGGCGGGTGTTCCTTGGCGTGGAGAGGAGGGTGACCCGGTGGCCCTGCCGAGCTACGCGCTTGGCGAACTCCGTGAAGGGGAGGATGTGGCCGAAGGCCAGCCATGGCAGCATCACTACGTGCATGCTGCCGCTGTTGGTGTCCATCTGAATTCAGCTTTGGCAATGGAGGGAGCGCAGAATTTTCCGACGAGATTGGAGGAGGAGATGCTCTGTTGATCGCTGGAGTTTTACAGATCTAACGAGAGTATGAACTCTCCGTATTTGCTGACCATCGGTAGGTCAAATAGGAAGGCAACGAACATATAAAATGGAAGCAGATCAACCAATCAGTCTGGCACTCTGGCTGCGTCACGGATGATGCGGTGTCAGTCACACCTGGATGACGAGCTGGAGAAGGATAAGCTGGGCACTGAGCCCTCGAACAATCGCGGCCATGCCTGTGAGTTACATCGACGGCTACGGTGGTATCCACTATGCAGGCAGCTCGAGGTTCAACGTCATCCTGCAGTGAGTGGACTTCATAAGGGACGGTGTCCGCCACCTGGACCCCAAGATTCAGCCAGTCAGAGTTCCCCGATACGACTCAAATTGCACTATTGGGCTTCGCAAAATGAGGGCCGAAGTGGTGCTCGGGCGGATCCATCCAAAAACACGGCAGCTTGCGGGCCCTGGTCAAACGCAATGGGCTAGGCCTACGGCTAACATGGCCACTATAGTCCAGAGACAAATATGAAGCACGTATACAAGCCGACATGCCATATATTTCGCCCAAGAAAGCTTGGAAATCTCATCTCCGAAGAAGAAGAAAACTTGGAAATTTTCTCATCTCATGGTCGAACCCCGTCACAAAATTCCTAGTTTCGCTATTACTTACCATTCTACGACTACGTGGTAGAGACTAGAGAATCGTTCACATTCAAACTGGCTCGGTAAAACATAGTTGGACCTCCAAGGCATTAGGCATGGATTATTCCCGTGGTTTATCCCAGGAGACAAGCAAATGAAATCATAACAAAAGTGTCGATTATATTGTCACATCAGTAAATTACTCGGATCCTGTCCCCCCTTAAATAACTAAATCAATCAGCCATGTTCGTCAGACCATATGTTTTAACCGATTCAAATAAACAAAGAAAAACCATTGAATCGATTTAATATATTAGAAGAGTTAATTCTAACAAAAAATATATGAAACCGAACTCAACTTAGGAGTCGATTCAAAACATTAAATAATTCATATGAACATTAAATAACTACATGTGAGAGAGTGCGGTTGAGAGATGATATTATTATTTTGTGGTTTTTTAATGTAACATAGATCCCAGGTATTAATAGAAACCGGTTCAATACATTGGAGAAAAACAAGCTTAAGTTCTTAAAATACTTACGTAACATGACTTTGAATCGATATCGGTCCAATACACTAAATATGCTCTCGTGATAATCCCACTAAGGTCAGAACGAGCCGAATTTGAGCAAGCTTGGCCTTCCAGGCTCGAGCTCGGTAGAAGCTCTAGCCAAGCTCGAATTGGGGTCCGAGCCTGGACCCGGGCTCGAGCTCGGCTCGGTCTAAGCTCGAATAGGCTCGAACTTGGCTAGTCGAAGCTTGATAACAATTAAAATAATTTATTATGCACTATTTTTCAATAATAAAAAAATTTAAGTTTGAGCTCGGCTCTAGTAAACTCGATAACAGTCAAGATAATTCAAACATACACTAATTTTCAACAATAAGAAAAGTTCGAGCTCGAGTTCGACTCGAGTAAACTCAGTAAGAGTTAATATGTATCACTATTTAAGCTCGAATCGAAACTCGTGAACTATTCGAGCTCGGCTCGGTGAAACTCGTGAGCTTGAGATTAAGCTCAAGTTTGACTTATTTAAAATTTAAACCGAACTCGAATTAAATCTAGAACTAGTCGAACTCGAATAGCTCACGAGTTTCGAACTTTTTTAAGCCTTAATCCCAGCTAGACCAAATCATCGGTAACTGCGAGCCAAAGCTTGATTACTCGCAAACAGCGGGGTTCAGAATTCATATTAGCATCAGGGGTAGTTAAAAAGGACTGCACCCACCTCAAAAGGAACGGAGGCTACTGCTATTTAAGAATTGCTAACTGCAGCACCTAATCTGCAGCCTATGTTCTAGTTAAATACTAGCTAATCCGTTGCTGAACTTGACTTTTTATCTTATAACTTTTTTATTATATCTTTAATTTATTTTACACTATAATTGTTAGTAGCTTTTTTAGTATAACCAAATTAAAAAATTAAAAATATATTATCTCATTACAGATAATACAAAGAAATAAAAAAATAAAAAATCTAAACACACCAAAATTTAAAAAGTAATAAAATTAAGAACAAAAATCAGAAACTAAAACCCAAACCGAAACCCAAAATAGCGGATCTTAACACCGCAACATTCTCTGGCACGGTCAGCCTTACGTACAGGACTGGTGAAATGACCCATTAAAAAATATGCTGGGGATAATACAAATGAGGTACTAAAAAACACCTTTCAGGATCTACAGCGGCATTGCTGTGGATATATGTGAAAACCAGTGTCATGTATTTCTCTCTTTCCAGCTTATTGGAAATTGCATAGTAATGATTTGCATAGCGAATCTGGATTGATATTCTAATCGCCAAAAAGATCGTTTGCCTGTCAAATTTACATTTCCTTCTGAACCACTAACCTAAGTTTTTTTGTCAGACAATTGTTGATGAGCGAGTAGCTAATTTTATGAAATAATATAAAAAAATAACTAAAATTTTTGGATGAGAATAGGAATGATCTTTCAAGATGATAGACTAACCCTAATTACACTGAATTGAATAAGTATAAATTGTCTTTATCGTCCAGTCTTAAAGACCAACGAAGAGACATCAATTATCTGTTGGGAAGACGCCTTGTGGAACCAGTGTGTTTGTCGGGAAGACAGTTATTGTCAGAGAGAGAACGCCTGATCATCGATCGTTGTTAGCAATAGACGAACGTGGGCAACAACCACATGACAGTTGTTGTCAGAAACTCAAAGCCGAAGCATTGTGCTGTTTAGAGTAGATAAGACATGTGTTCCATCTATTGCACAGAAGAAATATCTTGGAATCGGCTCCAGTGACCAGTTCGTAAACTCTTCGAGCAGTCATTCGGTCAAGCAACACACATAGTATTTCTCTAACTAGGGTAATGCTTCCCGACAAGGTTCTAGTCCTGTGGAGATCAACAGTCGGGGATAATTTTTTGAGAGGGAATGAAGGCAAGATTATAATCTTCTGGGCATACAGCGAGTACGGGTTTCGATTGCCAGCTCACTCGTTCCTCTCCTAAGTCTTGGAGTACTATGGAATTGAGCTGGTAAATCTCACCCCCAATTCGATTGCTAATCTAGGCATCTTCATCTACCTCTACGAAGCATTTTTGGGGATTCCGCCAAGCTTGGTGCTTCTCAGATATTTCTATAGGATGACAAAGTTGAGAAATCAATGGTGTCACCCAGAGATTGCGCTTTGCGCATCTACGATGGAAATGCTAAAGAATATATTCCATTGTATTCTAAAATCATCATGGTTATCATGGAATAAGTTGTGGTTCTACATGACGCTCAACAAGGACAACAACTTTTCTTTTGCCAGTCGGATGGCCATTGAGAATCCAAGATGGAGATCCTACTCGAAGGAGGGAAAGGTGGGGCAATGCCATCCACCATCTCAGGGTGAGATGTCTTACTTCATCGCATGTGTTAGGATTCCTCCATGCGTCAGATAAGTTCTCTAAAATCGGGTGACCGTACCATGCTTTCGTACGTGGGCACAAATGACTTGACCATGGATTCTCTAGAACATAAGTCTCAAAAAATTCTGATCAATTGAGTTTTGTTTTTGTTTGGTTGGACCTTTTTCACCTTAATGTCTCCACTGATTTCATAGCTCTATCCTCTGCTGAGGTGAGATAGTGGATCAAAATGATCTCTTGGGGAGCCCACTGTAAAGCGAACTGCCCTTGATCTTGGCCGCTATCTTCATCAATTGAATATTTTTCGATCGGTATGCTGCAACGCTCCTATGATATGTAAATGATTGGGTTGGAGAGCGACAAGCTATCTGCGAGCTCGGGAGATGCTCCTCTGAGCCCCAAGAGGCAACAAAGCGTGAGGAAGTTGTATGGAGCTTTGGGATCAAACTCTGCTCCATCAGCCACTACTTTGGTTGTTCTTCTGATCGCTGCTTTAACCACTTCTACAACCACTTTGTTGACCAAGCAGGCTTCCAAGAGCGAAATCCCTTCGGAGGTAGGCTTCTGCTATGACTCCGAAAGTTTTCTTATAAGCCTACCCCTTCTCTTATAATGAGGACAGAGAAAAGGCACCGATAGAAATATATTTCTTGGATGAAGGCTTCATTGCCAAGCTCACTTTAGTCAGAGACTTGGTGAAAGAGTGGGAGGAGCCACTGATCAGAGCCATTATGACCACAGACCCAAGTTCAACTATCGTGGGCTCCAGAGCGGTCGTGACCGACCAAATGGTCATTCCTCGAGTACCGGCGGAAGCAACTATTTTGTCGGTCGAAGGAGTTACAGCCTCCGAACAGGTGGTTGGAGAAACTGCTTCCGACCATCCCATGGTGGATCCGACTAAGGATAAACTTAGCCGGTCGGTGGAGTCAAAGGGTCCGATCAGGCCTACCAATGCAGAATTGGTAAAGTCGGTCGAGAAGAAGAAAAAGAAAACAAACACTCTAGACTATGCTCAAGGGCATTTTAACTTCAAAGTGAAGAAGACTAGGTATGTGCTAGTAAAAATTCATGTAAATTCATACCTTTGAATTTTTTTGTCATTCTAAAGTTCTTACTTCTACCTTTTCATTCTTCTTTCTTCGTAGTGCCTCTAGTACTCCATTGAACCCAGATCTGAGTACTCCTCGTGAGGAAACTCCCAAGCGACTCTGACCCCGTCAAAGAGCATATAAGCAGAAGAGGAATCTCGGCAGGATCCGACTGTTGCCGAGAAACAAATGGTCAAAGAGGAGGGAGCAGATATGCTTCCTCCTTTCTCTGAAGGACCTGAGGTGGATAGTTCTTCCTTGGTCAGAAGTCTCCTCACCTAAGGGGCATCCCCAATTGGCTCCGAAACTGCAATAACAAAAGACTCGAGGAGCTCTGGTGGAGGAAAATATTGGACTGTCAATTGAAGACATGTCTCGAGGTGCTTTACTCGCCTATCTTGACAAAGCGACCACAGTAAGTTCTCTTGACCACTTTATGATGCATTTTTTGGAGTTTTTCAAAAAAATTCTAAGTTTTCTTTTTGCCTTTTGTAGCACATGGTGGAGAGCGTCGTTATGGTTGGAGACTTGACAAGTGAACGTCATCCTTAGAAAAGGAAAACCTTCAATTGAGGAGTAAGTATCATCTTGTGGATCCAACACATCTGGTCAGGGAGGCAGTTATTGTCATAGAGAAGATGTCTGATCATCAGTTATTGTCAGCAAGAGACGAACGTGGGCAACAACCGTATGACAGTTGTTGTCAGAGACTTAGGGTCGAAGCATCGTGTTGTTTGGAGTGGATAAGTCACATGTTCATGTTCCATCCATTGCACGAAAGCAATATTCTGGAATTGGGTCCAGGGACCAGTTTATAAACTCTCCGAACAGTCATCCAGTCGGGCGATACGCATATTGTTTCTCCGATTATGGTACTCTGGGAGCAACCTCTAGAGGTTTACGACCATGAGGTCTCTTGGCCTTAATTATATATTAAAATCGTATTTAGATATTTATTCAATCTTCGTTGGAAATATTTGAAGGTTCATTCACTTCAATTCCCAATCCCTGTTTTGCTCCTCCGTCGTAGGCTACCCACTACTTAGTACTTACCAAAATCTATCTCATGTTCTTACCAAAATCTATCTCATGTTACAACCTTGATTCACCACTCAGTGTTGTTGATCACCTTATCAACCTTGACCTTGTCACAGTTGCTCTCTTTGCTATGCATATCCATTTCCGTGAATGTTGCCCTGTTATTGGTCAACACAATGATGTCTTTAGCCAACATATTGCACTCGCTAGTGAAGCTATTGTTGGACTGCGAGGACCGTTCTAAACGGCTTTAGCTTTTAGTTTTTTCTAGCTTCTGGCTTTTTAAGCCAAAATCACTTGAAACGCGTTAGCTTCTAATTTCAGTTTTTTTTTACTTTTGTACTTTAGCTTTTTTCCTTTTCATTATCCATGGAGATATAATGGTGTTTTCATTTTTTAATTATTTTCTTCATTTTACTTTAATTGAATGACTAAAAAAAGGTCAACAATCACTGCAGTGCAATTTCAGTTTTAAGCCAGAAGCCATAGCCAATAGGGTTGGAGCGACACCTAAAAGTCCTTGTTCTGAAAACATGTGTATCGTCAGTCAAGGGAATTGCCTCTGTAAGATTTAAAAAGTATAGGGCTTATTTGAAGCATAGGATTTTTTGTAGAATTTAAATAGGATTAAATTCCTATGGGAATTTTTCCTATGAAGCCCTTTGGAATGCAGGATGCCTTTAAAGATTTCTACAGATTTCTTTCCTTTCCTCCGCTTTTTGGATGATTCTGAACATTAGCTCAAACCTTATGTTTAGAATTTATTTGAGAAGTTCAATGCACAATGTCTCTCTCTCTCTTCTTCTCTCTCTTTCAAGAGACCAAACTCCCTCTATTTTTTCCTGCATTTTTCTTATACAACATCCAAAACACCTCTTTTGAGTTTTAGATTCCTGTAGTATTACACTAGCCATGACATCAAGAACCATTTCTTGGACATCCAACTCCTGCATTTTTTTTCATTTCTATGTTTTTTTGTTCCTCCGAACGGTCCACAATGGATTGTATAGTCAGGATCTTGCTATCTTGTTCTCATCAAATCCAGATTCAAAAAGGGTAAGAAGTAAAGAAAAAACTTTAAAAAATCCAGATTCAAAAAGGGTAAGAAGTAAAAAAACTTTAAATACTAGTGTGTGCCGCGATTGCCCCTGGTGGAGGGAATGATGTCGGTGGCCCGTCCTCTGCTTCATGCCCAACCCTCGTCTCTCTCTCTCTCTCTCTCTCCTCCCAGCCCATCTCATCGCCCTACTCTACAGTCCATGCACACCCACCACCGCGCCATCGCCCTCTTCTCCTACTCCTAAATATTCCCAATACGCACACCAGCACAGCAATCCCGGCTCCCACTCTCCTCGGATTCCGTCCATGCCTTCCCACCGCGCGCCCTAGACGCCCGCGCCCAGCTCCTGACCCCTCCACGCTCTCCAAAAACCTAGGGTTCCGGCGAGCGCGCGAGCCAGATCCCATGGCCGGCGCCACCCCGCTGCGCGACTCCTCCGCCGCCTCTGCGCCGAAGTTGGTTGGTCCTACGCCGTCTTCTGGAGAGCCACCGCGCCGCCGACTCCCAGCAACTGTGAGCACTCTGATCTCACCTGCTTCAATTTCTCCTACACCTCAGCTCAGCTGAGCTCACGGCTACTAGTACTAGTGCAGTTGCAGAATGAAAAAGATGCACTTTTTTTTTTGTTTCGTAGAACAGCAATAAATGCCATTAATTGCTCTGCTGCTTCCGCAAAACAAGTGGTCCTTTTCTGGGGTTCATTTAATTGGCGAACGGGGTGCTGAGGAGTCGGGATTTCGTTTTTGGCTTTGTGTGGCAGGCAATTGGTGTGGGGGGATGGGCACTGCGAGCGGGCGGCCGGGGCGCCGGCGATCTCCGGCTTCGAGGCCATGGACCTGCTGCTCAAGGAGAAGGCCGCCGCGCTGCGGAGCGGCGGCGGACGCGGCGGCGAGGGGCACGCGCCCGAGGGCGCCGCGGGCCACGCCCAGGACAGGGTGGACGCGCTCGTGCACAGGGCCATGGTGCATCAGGTCCACGTCGTGGGAGAAGGGTAATTTGGCTGTTGCTATTTGTTGGGTCTTTTGGATTTGCAGTGCTTTGGGTTTGGTTTTGTGATGCTATGAGCTAGAAGTGTGATTTGGTATTTGCTATTGCTGTGGGGTGGGCAGGGTGATTGGTCAGGCGGCGCTGACGGGGGCGCACCGGTGGATCCTTCACGACAGCCTCGATGAGTGTGAGGAAGCAGATGAGGTAATTGCTTGTGATATTGTTCTAATTGTTGGTGTGGGGCAAGCTGAACTATGAATTGTGAGATCTTAGCTCAAATTTGGAGTGCATAAATGGCTTAATTACTGCAAGCGGCATGACGGTGCAGACCGATTCATAAATTAGTTTTATATAGACATTTTGTGTTGGACTATAAGCAGAAATGGTGACAGTGGTTCGCAATGTTCCAAATGAGCTACCAGTTTGTGGATTTTTCACAATTCCATTGCAGAAACCACAGTTAATTTACTTGTGAGATCATGCAGCTTGTTTTACCAACTATATTTGTATTTTGTTTTGTGGAAGCAAGCGAGCTTGGTTTTCATTGTTATAACAACTCTCTACTACCATCTTTATGCAGGTATTGCTGGAGATGAAGGACCAGTTTTGTGCAGGAATACAGGTCTGGCTGCTATTTCATTCATACTTCATTAAAATCAGCTTCCCCATTCTTCGTGTTGATCTAAGGAACTTTGCTTCTCAACAGACAGTTGCGGTGATACCTGTCCTTCCACAAGGCGTTATTCAGCTTGGCTCCACGAAAATGGTAAATTCACTGTCCATTTTGGTTTTGTGCAAGTGCCGTGAATATCAATCTCCTAGTAGTTCTCCTGCTTCAATATTCTCATCGTTGATTCCAACTAAGCTCACCCTTCCCTTTACTACATTATTACTACACTGAAGAAAAACCCTTCTTGTATTACGGGGTTCAGGACTTATGATTTTCGTTATGATGTATATACTCGTTTGTTCCCAGAATTGCTGAGTAGGGTATGGTGTTCTGATTCATCTTAGAGCCTGACTATTTTTTATATCTGCTACTGTTGTACTTGCAGTGAACCTGAATTTTTCTCTTGCCAATTTTCAAGAGGTTTCCTTAGAGTTGAACATTGTGTCTCCGCAATTTTTTATCCTGATTAAACATTATATTATAGGTATAATTTCGTCTAGATAGCGGTCCTTTGGAACTACCAGAAACAAAAAGGAGTTTTGGATTCTGCTGCTATTTTGCTCTATTTACTCAATGCAATATTCAGTGGTTTCAATGATGGGTTATCTACAGGTTATGGAGGAAGCAGCGTTGATAGATCATGTCAGATCTTTGTTTGGGCAACTGGGTGCTTCAACTGCTGTTGTCCCACATGGTTCCTTTTTACAAGATCCTATTATGAAAACTTTGGTTCACAATTCACTTGGTGTGCTTACCTCTTCACACCTGGGAGACCTTCCTGGTAGTGTAAATGCTTCTTCTCCTAATGATGACAGGATTAATCACCACTTCAGGCACCTGATGTCACCAGCCTCTATGATTCAGTCATTCCACCCTGTACAACAGTTATATGCTGGAGCTACTTTCTGTTGCCCAGTAACCCTAGCATCACGTTGTGATTTCTTCCAACCACTGGTTCAATCCGACCATGGATCCACCTTTCTTTTGAACAGTCAATCAGAGGGCAATAAGACAATGGTTCCACTCAAAAATAATGTTTCATATTCTGCAACATCACTTGATGCATTTCCGCATGCTTCTAGCTCCTCGAAGAACCCAACATCACCATTTCAGGCAGAAGAAAGTGTCTAAGCATAGAACAACGTGGTTCATGCCTGAAAGGGGGCATAGAAATAACAAAAAGTGACACCACTGCTTCAAATTGTACTGGTGAAACGCATATTCTCAATAAAGTGGATGCTTTGACAAGTCAGGATCATTCAATAGATTTTCAGACAAGTAATGCCACATCTGTGAACAGAAAGTTTCAGACAATGTCCATTGCAGATAATACAAAGCATAAGGGTGATACTTTTGCAGGTTCAGATTCCCCATTCATTGGCTCTGCCCAATATTCAAACTGCTTTCAATCACTTCTTCGCACTCTTCAGGGTAGTGTCTCCAGCAATTCAAATGCTTTTCATGGGGAAACTTCTCATAATGTTGTCTCTGGAGAGAACAACTTTTGCTCTTTAGAAGGTAGGAATACCGCCAGTTCCAGTGACTTGCCTGAGCTTCTGGCATCTCCAATACCTTTACAGTTGACTGGGGGAAATGATTTGTTTGATGTACTACAGCTTCAGCAGAAACCAAGGGGATTGAATGGTAGCGAAGTAAACAGTCCCGAATCAATGTCTTGTGGTTCGGAGCTAGCTGTCAAGTCTCTCATTGAAGGTACGAATGATGACCTCACTGGATTGATCGCAGAAGCTGATCCAGACCAGCTCTTGGATGCAATAGTCTCAAAGATAAGCACAGGGTGCAAGCAGAATTTGGACGCCAGTGTTTCTTGTAGCACTTCAGTGGCAAACATTGATAATCTATCATTTCGTTCTAGTTGTCATCCATATGCCACAGGATCATCATCGGGGCAACTCTTTTGCAATTTGCCTGGTGTTTCTTCCACATCGGTTAAAACTGAAATACCTGCTGCAAGTTTTGGGCAATCCTCATCTGGTATAGATAAATCCGACGGATGCTCTCAGAGACAGCAAGGTTACAAATCACAAATAAGGCTCTGGGTTGAAAACAGCCAGAGTGTGGCATCCAATAGTCTTTCAGCTGGACAACCATCCGATGGTCTTTCAGATGGACTGTGTAAAAGGATTGATTGGATTGGTAAATCGAACAGGAAGAGACCTAGACCAGGGGAGAATCCAAGACCGAGGCCCAAAGATCGCCAAATGATTCAAGACCGTATAAAAGAGCTTCGTGAAATAGTACCTAACAGCGCAAAGGTAACAGCTCTCAACCCAGAGTGATCTACATTGAGTCCTTGACTTTTAGATGAAACCTATGCAAATTTTAATCCATTTAATTTCAGTACTTTATTTTTCTGTTTGATTGAACAGTGTAGCATTGATGCACTACTGGAGAAAACCATTAGGCATATGCTCTTCTTGCAAAGTGTTGCAAGGCATGCTGACAAGCTGAAGGAATCTGGGGAGCCAAAGGTATGCTTGATTTCATGTTAGTACCCATTCTTAGTTTCATCAGCATGTACCTACTGCTCGTATGCACAAGGAACATCTGTTGATGAGAAACATCATCAAAACATTTAATAGGTGCAAGAAGACATTTTCAGCAATCAACTACTTATTTTTTATTCCAGTGTTGGGTTAAGATGATGAATTAGCTTTTTATGTGTTTTGATGATTAATTTGCTTAGGCTGAACTTATACAAGCTCTTAATTCAAACAAGTTGTAACATTTGACTTGGTTCAAGCTGTAATCATGCATTTTTTGGTTCAATTTTCTGCATCAGTTTACTACTGCTGACAATTGATGTTAGTAAACAAATTTTGGCAGAAGTGTAGGGTGTAGGACACACCTGAAAAGTGTAAACATAGGTAGTAAATTTGTGATATGAGCTACCAAGGAATTCTAACAAAATTCAGACAACAAAGGAGACAGAACATGATCGATAGATCTACTATAAAAGAGATATCAACACTAGCTGCGAGCAAATCTCCTAGAGCCTTTTGCAGATGTACTAGGGCTAGAGGTTCAGAAAACAGCATAGGCTCATATCTGCAGAAGCTGCTAGTGCACATTTGCTCAAGTCCTTTTTTGCAACCTGTAGTTAATAATGAAATTTGATGTAAATTATTTTGAAGCCAAAGTTTAACAATAAAATGGCCAGTTTTAACCGTCAACAGGACAAAAGTCAAAACTGACTGTTTTTGAACCTTATTGAGACCTTTTTTATCATAAGTTTTCAAAGGATGCTGCAAGAATCTAACAAAAGCTGTAATACCATCCATGTGAAATTTTGTTGTTCCATACATGCAGATAATTAGTCAGGAGGGAGGCTTGCTCTTGAAAGATAATTTTGAGGGTGGCGCAACATGGGCCTTTGAAGTCGGTACACAATCCATGACATGCCCAATCATAGTAGAGGATCTCAGCCCACCCCGTCAAATGCTTGTGGAGGTACTTGCTATTATTCTTTTTTTTTACTTTTGTTTACTTGCTACTGTGTACATCCGAGAGATGATACAAACACATTGTAATTTATCCAGATGCTTTGTAAAGAGAGGTATCTTCTTGGAAATAGCTGATCAAATTAGAAGTTTGGGGTTGACTATCTTTAAGGGGTGATGGAAGTTCAGAAGATAAGATTTGGGCGCTTTGCTGTTGAGGTAATAAATCTGCCCTTGTCTCTCTTCAACTTACTACTTTTTCTTAAGGCAGTTGTATCGATGTTGCTGCCAATACCACTGGGAAATCTCATTCTACTGTAGCTTGATTCTGGAGCTGCAAGTGGTGTGGGGTACACCGGGCAAATAGTTTACTAAAAAAATCGAAATTTGTACAGGCAAATAAGGATGTTACTCGGTTGGAAATATTTCTCTCACTCGTTCGTCTTCTGGAACCTAGCACTGGAAGCTCTATGTTGCCAGCAGGTGTTGAGAACATTAGCTTGCCACGCAGTAGTTTCTATCCATCGTCAATTCCAGCCACAGGTTTCTCTAACTGCTTGTGACACGGATGCACCACCGTACTTAAGCAAATGCAGCGCTGTGAGTGGGTAAACTGTCACCTGCCATGACCTTCGCTCCTCCGCATTGTTTCAGCTGACCATGGATGCAGCTGTCAGGCTCGTGGGTTCTGTTATCATGCTGAGACTTGTATGTTCTCTCCATTGTTAACATGGCGTTATCATGCTCCATTGTTCAGCTGACCAGGAAGACAGAGATACAGTCTTGTGGTTCTTCTAAACATTAGACTAGCTTGCAGCCAGTCGCCTTAGTTTAGCAAAATATCGTTTTAGGCAGGCTCCTGAAGTGTAAGAAATGTAGTATATTATTAGAATTAGGATACTAGCAGGTCTTTCTGCTTTTGTAGTATCAGTATTTGTTAATCGTGGTGAAAATCTCAAATGTTATGTAACCAAATTACTATACTGGTGCCCTTGGGCTGTGCGTATCTGCTTGTGTATTTGCAGTTCGGCGTTTTTTCCATGTACAGCAAGTACCAACGAAGTGCCTTACTATTCTCACCGAATGAGTGTGACTTGGTGTGTGTATTTTGAACCTAAGATTAATAATTGTGTTTAAGTAATTTTTGCAAGATCGTGCTGATTAAGTGTGTATGTAGGCATGGGACTTGGTTCGTTGTGGTGAATATATGTCAGAGATTTGCTAGATGTTATACTATGGTTATAAAAAGAAGTATCTCTAATCAATGATGTCATACTACTATAGGGTCTTTGACGACCTCCAAATTCTCCTCTGGCAAACCTGGCATAAGGGCTGTCTAGGATCCATGATCCATCTTTATCAGTCGAACTGGCTGTTATGGCAAGGATATACCTGCTAGTTAACCATAAAGTCAAATATAGTTCAACCGGATAATTGAACTTTTAGGCACTGTTTGAAACGTAGGAATTTTCTAAGAATTTTATAGAGAGCAGCTCAATTTCTGTGGGAATGGAGAACAATAACCGCGTTCCAATGCCTCAAGTTGGTTCTCAGGTTGGGTTGGGATCCATCCCACTTGTCCACACTAGTTTTTCATATTTGGAAATTGGATCCCCTGCCTTCCAAATTACTCCGCAGACGTGTTCATAGATTACGCGTGTCTCAACTATTGGACTTTGATTTAACACTTGAATTTATGATCCTTAAATTCGAAGATAATTATTTAGATCAAACTTTAAAAATATATATATTAACCAATTATATTTGTCTCTATTACTTAAAAGAGAAAGTTGATAAATGGTAGTTGTTTCCCCTCTCTCCCCTACTCACAAAACGTGCTCCCTCCCCTGCTCACAAAAGGACGCCTCCCTCCCGATCCCGACCCCCTCTTGCTGGCCTCCTTCCACACCCCTGCCGCCTACCTCGCCGTTACGCCCGTGACCCGTACGCCTCTTCTCCACTTCAGGTCGCCTCTCTTTGTCCCTTTACCCTTACTTCCCCCCTCGTTTGTGTGATTCGCCCGCCACACCACCTAGGGTTTACAGTGAGGCCGTCGTCTTGGTCGTGTTGGCTAGGGGTGCCTTGTAGCCGCATTCGTCGCCATCCCCACCGCGATAGGCACTACTCTCAGTTTCCCTCGAAGGAAACGTGGCCTCGCCCTTCAGCCCATGGGTGCTCCTGCTGCTGCACAGCAGAGCCATGAGAGGCAGCCATCGCAGCTACACGATTTTGTCGGCCACCATTACCCACATTGGCTAGCCTCACATGTTTGATTCGACCATGGTTGGATTGTTATGTGAATTTACTTCGTCTCGGTTATGTTGTATTGCCCCTATTTTTTCTCACTTAAGAGTATGGTGTGCTCACCAATTAGTGATTTTTTTCTCGTAGTTCACAGTGAATATAGTGGTTCCATCAAATTGAAGGAAATTTTCATTTTGCATGTTGGTTTCTCTAGCTCCTTTACATGTGCTTTCGCTCTGCTCTCCTTGAGTTGGTGCTTGCTCTGTTCTTACTGACTTTACCATGGTTGTTGTAAACACAAGCAACGTAAGCCAATTTGCATGATTATCTGTTATGGTTACCAATACCTATGTGTCATAAAATTATGCGTTGTGGCGCTCTCAGTGAGTTCTATACATTGTCCTAAACTATTTAGTTTGTTTCTTTATAGCTGTCGTTGCTATCGGTGGAAGCAATACACGGCCAAATGCAACGCTACTTGACACCACTGACAGCTTCCCTAACGACTTTCATTCAATATCTAGGTGTTCTTAATGATCCTTTCTGATTCAATTGTTTTATAGAATAATTAAAATTAAATACTTGAATTCTAGTTCTGATCTTTTCTGTTTGATACTTTTGTCACATCCTAGCTATACAAGAATAAGCCACTTTGTCCTTTCCAGTTTTTGCACCCTCGAAAAATGAGCATGAAGTGGAGGATGCATTGGATGTTAATGGAAGAAGTGCGTATGACATTCCAGCTATAAAATAATTCAACCATGTTTGGTGTTACATGCAATTTTTGAAAGCTTTTGCGATGTTCTTCATAGCACAACTGTGTTAAGTGTCCTTATATTGTGTTTGACAAAATGTTAGATTCGGATCAAACCATTCTTTTGCATTGTAGGAACTTAGGTCTGCACTTCGAATGGGTTGAATTGCCCTCAGACTATCTAAAACTGCAGCTGCTGCCCATATCGATAAATCCGTTCCATGGATTCACCCTTTGAAAGGTAAATCTTACATGATGCTATCTGTAGTATTCATAGTTTCATATCTTTGCTATGTCTGGTAGAGTAAATCTAAGCTTTGGTCCCGTGCAGCTGCATGCCTTGAAGGCCTACACTAATCAAAACGGCATGTCAGTGTGTCATGCCCTTAAGAGGAGAATTTAACATGTACTGATTAAAACATAATGTCAGTATGTCATGTCCTTACAGGAGAGCTTAATCAATGATTACCCAAGATACCTTCTTGAGAAGTTGATTTGTCTATAGCTGTATAGGGTACAATTATTTCTGTCATGTTTAGTTTAATTGAATGAACTAAACGAAAAGATTGAGCTTCACAAGGTAGCCAATCAATAAAGGTGATTTAGTCCAGCTATAGTTTCATCATTTAAGCGATATATAGTTACTCCTTTATTCTATGTGAAGCCTTCCTAGATGAAAAAATAAGTCTGTATCTTTCTTGACTATATGACATCATGTTATTTAGCATTGTGGAATTCTAAGGGCACAAGCACATTCACTAAACTAAATATAGTTCTTCCTTACACATAGTCATTCATGTTGCAAAATTGCAAGTTGCCGAAATATATATGGGAGTAAAGCATGGGCATGTACCGGCATCCTATTTTTTCAGGAGGATCACTTATTTTAGTTTTTCCTCTGTATCAACAATGGAATTTACCTAAGGCTCTACATAAGAGCATCTGTCCCTTGCCATATGGTACTATTCATTGTAGGCTGAGGTTTACTACAGGTTTTGTCGTTGCTCAAGTTCTAGTGCTACTATATTTAAGCTATACTTTGCATGCTTTAGTAGATGAAAAGAAACAATTCAATTTCTTTGATTGTATTTTCTGTCCAAACCATTTATTGTTGTTGTTTTTGACAAACATGTTGGTGGCATATTTTTTATTAGCTCACCAACCTGTGCCCAAGAAAGTATTGCATCAAGATAATTTTGATATAGAACAAAAACTTGTATTGTTTCTGGAAGCCTAAATTTCTTTTTTTTCTGTGGAATTTGCAGCAGCTAAAATAGATGATGCCGAAAGAGATGGCAATAATTTTGATATTGATCCCGTGAGTTCCGATGCTCTCTCCATGATGTCAACGCCAGATGCACGCCGCACTCGTTGCCGCACTAGCCTCTGTCGCATCCCGAGCCCTCCCTCCACTGCGCCCCACTCTTCGCTTCTCTAATACAGCCATACACCTGCCGAAGCCCCGGCACTAGCCTTGTCGGTCATCTCGATCCCTCTTCTGCACTTGCTGCCACCCTTCCACGCCAGAGCCCCGGCCTCTCACATCCTAATTTGGCCATCAAGGGCCTCTGCTTCCATTGCGCCACACGCTGACAAGGTGTTTGACCAAATTGCTAACAAAAAAATACAACAATAGTTGGTCATGGCCGCACCCAGGAAGAAGTATCTAAGAATGTTACACAAATCAAAAATCTCATCGACGTCTGACATTTTCTTGTTTTCTACTATGTTCTTTTGTGTGCATTATTTGTTGGAGAAAAATGAAGCATTTTAGTCTAGAGTCTGAAACTATATTGTCATCACTCTAATTTTCAAGCAGCGGATCAAGAATGTGCAAAGGAAAAGCACAAAATGAGATAGTAGCTCTAAGCTCTATTTCTGATTTCATTTGGGGCGGGATGCCTCGAGCAAGGTGGTTCAGGGGATAAGGGTGAAATTGTTCTGCACCGCTGCCTTTTGCTGATCTCTTTGGTTAAATAGGAAAAAATGGCTATAGAAAATAAATTATTATCAAATCCAACAGAACCTTTTTAGAAGATAATTTCCTTTCAACGGTAATGGGAATTCTTCTGAAGGGCAAGGAGGCACTGTGAGAGGATCAAGTGATGACCATGCTCAAGCGGCAAATTGATTTGGTGAAACAAATAGAACTGCAAGTAAACATTTGAAGACATTATTTTCTCTTTTTGGTCGGACTATGGGTTTCTTAGTTGTTTAGTTCTGTCAACGTTCTATAAAGGGAGGTGATGTTTCTCTGTTAGTGGCTTGGTATATTTTGTAAGCTGATATCTCCAGTGGTACTCCTCTATCTACCTCTCTCTTTTATTCTGAACATGAGCTTTCCTAAAGCTGGGAATAAAATCCTTTTATTTGTTCTTTCCCTTGATTCAATATTGGAAGGAAGGATAAAGGGGTAACAGTAATCCGCGGGTACTTGATAGGTGAGCACAAACAGAAACTGGCGGATGACGATGTCCTAAATGCAACTAAGTCAATCTTGTCGATGTAATTAGCTATTTTTAATTGTTAAATTCATAGTTGCTTTTTAAGGAAGGAGAATTAAGTTCATAAATTTATCGTTCCCTAAAATATTCTCAATGTTCTTCTGGTTATGTATCTTAAAATTGGATGTTCCTCCTCACATTATGCTATCGACTGTAATGAATGGACACTCAATTGATCTCTATGCATATAACTTCACCGCAACTACATAGCAAAAAGAAAGACTTTGCCACAACTAAATACCCTTTTTCTTTACAACGTACGGATATTCGGCTAGTTACTAACTAATTTTTGTTGGTAAATAAGAATTATTCCGGAGTTATACTTAAGAGTTAAGTAGGTGGTTTGAGTTGACTTTAGGGGTTCCGTGCGGTGGATCGTAGTGCTTGTCCAACGTCGACGTCGTTTACTTTTTGCCTTTTTTCTAAATCTTGCTTCGTTTGGAATGCATGCATGGTAGTACTAGTATATGGCGGCTAATGGGTTAATGGTGTTTGTGAGAACGCATGCGGCATTGACCTTTCACCGTCACCAAGTTTGTGCATGTGAAAAATTCGCTACTCGTGTTTGCTATCTTGAGCTTGGAAAAGGCTGACCGGTCTACTTGCTCATCAAGCGCGTCACTGTCAGGATGGCCAAAACTGGTACACGTCGGTGTTGATATGTGCCAGTACACTCATAATTTCACGTATTTTTGGTCTGTTGGGTTTGTTTGGAAGATAGGATTTTTCTAAATTTCTGTATCTTCTATAAATTCTTGCGAAATACTTTGCGTCGATTCCTTGAACTGCAATATGACTCCAATGCGATGGGAAATAATCATAGTATTAAATAAATAAATCCCTATAAGACTTTGGAGACATGTTTAATGATAAAACGTGATCCTGGTGAGTGGTGACAAATGCTATGCATGCATCAGGGGCTAAATAAGAGATATCCTACGCATATAAGAGGACCGAGCTTTGCTCGGTTGGCATGCTTCGCCATGGTGTGAATTGTCTGTCCGAGTTCCATCTATAGATTGGCCTCAGTTACCTCACCTCATATAAGTGTGCACGTTCTGAAAAATGCTTGTTTGCGCTCTATGAGATACTGGATAAATCCTGAATTTATCTAGCGAGCTCCACGTAAGTTCTATTATGTGTTTTACTAAGACGCATGCACATATGTGCGTGTGATATATGGTGTATGTGAGTGTACGTTCTTCCTTGTAATCTAAAAAAATCCTACACTTATATAACTTGTCCCACTAACTGCAATTAGTGCTAATTTTCTTCTCTCTGGTTTGGCCACATCATAACTAAGGCCCTGCTCAATATAGCTTATGGCTTAAAGCTTAAGCTTATTTTTGCACTATTCATAATTTCGTCTTTTTTTCTGAATTTTTGACTTTTTTTTTAGTTTTTTTGTCGGTTTTTTTTCTCGTATTCGTTTGCGTTGTCTGTGATGGGCTAACATATTTTTATATTTTCAATTTTTAAATTTAATTATGTTAAATAAACCTCTCTCATTCTGATGTTTTTTTCACCACCATCAAGAGTTTTCACCATAAGCTTTTCGAACTTTTCACCAAACCGATCACCACCTAATTAATCTGGCTGTTGGACTAAACTTTGACGTCTGGATTTGCCTCCAATCATCCCAGGGCAAATTCTGACACAAGCTTGAGCTTATCTACATGGAATTCAAGATAGGTTCAAAAAAGAAATAGATGAAATTCAAGATTATATCGGTTTTAGGAGCTGGTCGCCGGAGCCCAAATGCAATGCACTACTAGCCCTGAAGCCAAGCATAATTCCGCCTGGTACAACTACACAAAATAGATGTGGGCCTTCAGGGACCAACTTTAGTATCGGGCAGTCCAGTGCAATTTCACCCTAGTTCATCGTTGATGAGATCGGCCAGCCCAATTAAAGGCCCAATTTAGCCTGGGGATGGCCCATTTGCAGTTGAAGCTGCAAATTAACCTCCAGTTTGTCGGCCACGAACGGTTAGGTCAAGTAACCGAATTCTAGTCAAACACACCCTTAGAAACCACTCCACGATGAGCATTCTTAGCGAGAAAAACGACTCAAATGAACAGAATCATGCAACGTAACATCAACTGAACTAACCTCTTCATCCCAAAATCAAATTGCTGCGGTGTGTTTCCTTAATTTTCGGTTAAGTGAAGTTTTAAATTAATTTCCACAATTTTGTGAATTTCGATGTGATCCAGTCCCATCCCATGTGGGCGATCTCATTCTCATCGCAAAACCACAAGCTTGCACGCACGAACGAAGGAGAGGAGCATTTGTTTACGGCGATCGAGTAGAATTTGATACTACAGGCAAGGCAAGGCTAGGGGAGGAGATTGGATATCTTGCACCGGTGATCATGATCGAGTATTGGAGCTCCTTGGATCATGGGCCAGCTTGTTCGATCTCTCCCCTCTCTCGGATCCAGACCCATGTGCACCCGGCCCTAGGCCCCCTGAATTCTGTAGGAGAGGGGAGCTCCCAAGGTTGATCATTACCGTGTAAGACAGACGAGCAGCGGATGCCTAGCATAAGATGCAACTTGCAAGGAAGGAGAAGGGCGTACGAATGCCATGCATGTCGAGCTCTCCCCCCTACGCAATCCATGGCCGATCCGTCGTGAGGCTGAGGCGTTGACCCTGTAAAATATTGCACGCACGGGTAGTGCACCGCAGTGATCAGTACTGCTTACATGCGTGCCCTCGACCCAGCAGTGGGTTAGGTGGAACGCTAGTCCCCTTACCCTTGGCCGGCCTTGTGTACATTTCCCACCCTCCATAGCTGCAAGCTAACTATATGAATGATCTTATCGGACTTAAAAAGCCTTTACATGATGAAGAGATTGTATTTATAGCGGTGATTACTAGCCACAACGACATCTTGGCTCTTTGCATGGAGCCTCTCTCCCTTTCGTGTCTACAAGCTACAACTCTACAAGGATCGAGCACGAGCTTCGAGTACTGGCCACTAATTTCAGGGACTCAGCCAACCTTAATACTCAAATATCGATGGATAATAGTTGACATTCAAAAATAAAGAAATCTCAATGGCTGAGACATTTCGCGTGTTGCAAGTCAATACTAGTAGTTATTGGCATGGATTATGTAATGGGACGTGAGCATATGTGCAAGTATTTCATACTAGCTCAGAGTTATGTAGAATAAAGCAAATACAAATTTAAATAATTGTTATATGGTAATACTAATGATAATCTGATAGGCGAAAAGGTAATATTTCTGAAAATATTTTTGCAACTGATTTTTTTCGCAAAAATGAATATTTAATTGTATTATTCAATAAATAATTTCCTATTTTAAGGTATGTTTACCAAAAATTAGTTTAAATTACTAGCCAACGTCTCGTTTCAGGTGGTCACCGCCCAGTTCTATCTAGACCGCGTGACAGCCGCCATTTTCTCCTCCACACCGTGGAGTTAGCACCGCCGCCCTCCTTCGGCAAAATATGACACATATCATAGTTTTCAAGATAGCCCGTAATAGTCACAATAGCGTTTTTCTATCTCTCACCGGCAATGCAGCAAGCTATCCTAGGATGGCAATTCGGCATTTGGCAAACTGGTCAATAAGTCCTATTAGCCCCCCTAAATTTTGATCCTGGGTCCGCCATTGCTCGGATCGATATGCATTGGTCAAACGGATTCTAGCACAATACTACATCTTTTCATATATGTGGGTTTTGTTAGAAGTAATAGATCCATTTAGTTTGTAAACAGATTTTAGAGATAGACTTTGCAATCAAATTGTAGATAGCGATTGTTAGAATATCTGCAACTCATTGATTTGGTTCCGTAGTTACAGGTTGCTTTCCTTCTTCTGAAGATCACAACCATATCTGTACCCTGTAATCGTGTGTACTGTTACACGTCCGATAATCTCGGATGTTTATAAGAAACAAAGCAGCGGCAGCGTTTCTGGCTGTGCGCAAAACCAAAACCTTTGTACATCTTTTCATGGTATCAGAGTTGAAGGTCAACCATGTCCACCATCTCCACGACTTCATCCATGAACTTATCTCCCTGAACCACAACCATTGTCGTTCCATCTGTTGCCATCATATCAACCATGCAGTCACCATTAGACTCAACAAAGACAACTATATGCTTTGGAAAGCCCAATTCTTACCGTATCTCCGAAGCTACCAACTCATCGGCTATGTAGATGGTACTCTTCAGTGCCCTACCAAGATGATCATGACCACGACAAAGGAAGGCGCATCTCAAGTTGTGAATCCAACATATACCACTTGGTATAACCAGGATTAAATGGTGCTTAGCAGGATCTTCTCCTCGCTAACGGAGGACATCTTAGCTCATGTCATGTTCATGTCTACCTCGCGTGAGGCATGGCTGGCATTAGAGCGGATGTTCGTGTCCAAGACAATGGTGAAGGTTGTTCAAACCAGGATGCAACTTGCCAATATGAAGAAGAAGGAGATGACGACTGCAGATTACTTCAAGAGGATGAAGAATTTAACAATACTTTGTCTGCTGTTGGTATGCCACTTAGAGAAGATGAAATTATTTCATATATTCTTGCTGGTTTAGGATCGGATTATGATCCATTAGTTACATCTATTACCACAGGATCGAAAATATCACCTTAGATGACGTTCATGCATATCGATGAGCTATGAGCTACGTATGGAAAACAATTCTGCCGATTCACATCTACAAATCAGCAATGTTGTACCCTCGGCAATCTTTTCTGCCCGAGGAAGAGGTGCTCAGGGAGGAAAAAGTCATGGACATCGTGGTAGATTCAACCAACATCAGAGTTGGCGCGGTAATCAACAAAGCTACAACCATCAGTCAAGCCATGGAGGATGCGGTCCTCGTTCCACTTGCCAAGTCTGTGGAAAGGTTGGTCATCTGACTATCAAATGTTATCACCATTTTGATCACTCTTTCCAGAGACGGTGGACATGCGCCATCACCGCAACATATACCAATTCATACCAGATAGACCCAAATTGGTACATGGATACAGGAGCAACTGATCATGTCACCAATGATCTGGATTGGCTGACCATTCGGGAGAAGTACAACGGCACAGACTAGATTCAAGTCAACAATGGAGTAGGTTTGCATATTTCAAATATTGGCCATTGCTCTATTAACACTACTACTTCTCCTCTAGCTCTTAGGAAAGTCCTACATGCTCCACACATATCAAAGAATCTAGTTTCTGTTCATAAGTTGACTTGTGATAACAATGTTTTTATTGAATTTCACCCTGACTTCTTTGTTGTTAAGGATCAGGTGTCAAGAAAAACAATCCTTGGAGGCAAAACTGAGTCAAGCCTTTATCCAATAAAACTTTTGAGTTCATCCACAATTGCTTTAGCAAGCACTAGAGTCTCAAAGGAGCAGTGGCATGCACGTCTTGGTCATCCTTCCCAACAAGTTGTTCAATCTGTTTTAGCATTGAATAAATTGCTTATAGAATCTTTAGAATCAACATCCATATGTAATGTCTATCAACAGGCAAAAAGCCATCAATTACCTTATAGTTTATCCATTCATACCTCAATGTGTCCTCTTGAACTTGTGTTTTCGGATGTTTGGGGTCCTGCACCTCAATCAGTCAATGGATACAAGTATTATGTGAGTTTTATTGATGATTTTAGTAGATTCACTTGGGTCTATCTACTAAAATCTCGATCTGATGTCTTTTCTGTGTTTCAACACTTTCAAACACATGTCAAAAGACGTTTTGAGAAGAAAATAAAGTGTATCCAGTCTGATTGGGGTGGAGAATACCACAAACTACATAAATTCTTTAACACTCTTGGCATTGGCCATAGAGTATCATGCCCCACACTCACCAAAGAAATGGGTTATCCGAAGAAAACATCGACATATTGTTGACACCGGCCTTGCTCTTCTCTCTCAATCATGCATGCCACTCAAGTTTTGGGATGAAGCCTTCACAATAGCAGCCTATCTTATAAACAGACTTCCTACTCGTGTTCTTGGTAACATTAGTCCACTTGAAAAACTATATGCAGTCAAACCAAATTATGCTTTCCTAAGAATATTTGGCTGCTCCTGTTGGCCATGCCTCAGACCCTACAACGCCAGAAAATTGTCCTTTCGCTCAAAGGAATGTGTGTTTCTTGGCTATAGCTCAGTTCACAAAGGATATAAATGCCTTGACCCAACTTTAGGCCGAGTATATATTTCCAGAGACGTCATTTTCGATGAATCAGTATTTCCCTTTCCTTGGCTTTGTCCTTATGATAACACAAAAGGTTCATCCAGTTCTCTTCAAACTCTTTTGCCAATTCCTGCCACAGATTCATCTTTATGGAGTCATGCAAATAATAGTAATATGAACAGATCAACTGGCCAATTATTTGATACTACACCACAATCTCCTCTGCCAAACACCTCTGTGACTGCAGGTACTGAATCAACAGAAGTCAGCCTCTCATCAGGATCTTCCTCATGATCTATAGCCAGGAGTAATTCATCTGTCGATACAACATCAGCACCTTCAACTTCAGAACCTCCTCATCGCTATGGCACAAGACTGCAGCATAAAATCCGATGCCCCAAATAGCGCACCGACGACACTGTAGTGTACATGGCAATAATGGTCCACACTGAACCTACAACCCATGATGAAGCCTTACAAATTCTAGAGTGGCGATCAACAATGGATGCCAAATTTCTGGCTTTGCAGAAGAACAACACCTGGGATTTGGTACCACCAAAGCCTAGACTGAATGTTATCGGGTGTAAATGGGTATTTAAAACAAAACGCAAGGCTGATGGTAGCATAGAACGGTACAAAGCAAGATTGGTAGCAAAAGGTTTTAAACAACAATATTTGGTTGATTATGGAGAAACCTTTAGTCCTGTAGTTAAACACACAACAATCAGGCTGTTGTTCTCCTTGGCAGCGACAAGGGGTGGAATATGTGGCAAATTGACATTCAGAATGCATTCCTCCATGGCGGTTTGAATGAAGAGGTATACATGAGTCAACCTCCTGGATATGAAGATCAAAAGCATCCACACCACTTGTGTAAACTGAAGAAGTCACTTTATGGACTCAAACAAGTGTCGCGTGCATGGTTTGCAAGGTTAAGTACTAAACTCCGAGAACTTGGCTTTGTTCCATCTAAAGCAGATGTGTCGATGTTCATTCTCAGACAGTCCAGATTAGTTATGTATATGTTGATCTATGTTAATGACATTACCATCATTAGCTCTTCAATTCAGGCCACCGAAAAACTGTTGAGACAATTGCATCAAGAATTTGCAGTTAAAAATCTTGGACTGGTTAGTTATTTTCTGGGCATTGAAGTGAAATATATGGCAGATGGTCTTATGTTGTCACAGTATCAATACATCCAAGAGATACTCAAGAAAATGAATATGCAGCATGCTAAGCCAGTTTCAACGCCGATGGCAGTGGAGAAAAAGTTGAGGAAAGCCCAAGGCAAGGTGTTGACAGATAAAGAAGCCGAGAAACATCGAAGTGCTGTCGGAGGTCTGCGGTATTTAACACTTACCAGGCCAAACATTTCATATTGTGTTAACAAAGTTTGCCAGTATATGCAAGCGCCAACTGATGAACATTGGACAGCTGTAAAATAGATACTAAGATATCTCAAAGAAACAGTAAAACATGGTTTAATCTTTCGGAATTCTACTTCCTCATTACTCAGTGGCTTCTGTGATACTGACTGGGCCGGGTGTGCTGATGATCGGAGGAGTACCGGAGGATATGTTGTGTATCTTGGAGTGAATCTAGTGTCATGGGGCTCAAGGAAGCAGCCTACTGTCTCACGCTCCAACACTGAATCGGAATATAAGTCAATAGCTAATACAGCCGAAATAATGTGGATTCAATCGCTTTTGGGTGACCTGGGAAATTCGCTGTCACGCGCACCCTGTTTATGGTGTGACAACTTGGGAGCTATCTATCTGACCGAAAACCCAATTTTTCATGGGCGAACAAAACACATTGAGATTGATTATCATTTTGTTCGAGAAAGAGTATCATGCAAGGCTCTAGATATTCGGTTCATTTCCTCACATGATCAAATTGCAGATGTGCTTACAAAACCTCTTGCTGTTCAACCGTTTCAGAAGTTCAGGAACAATCGGAACGTTGGTCCTCGTTCAGATTGAGGAAGGATGTTAAAAGTAATAGATCCATTCTGTTTGTAATCTTATTTTAGAGATAAACTTGTAATCAAATTGTAGATAGCGATCGTTAGAATGTCTGCAACTCATTGATTTGGTTCCGTAGTTATAGGTTGCTTTCCTTCTTCTGAAGATCGCAACCATATCTGTATCCTGTAATCGTGTGTACTGTTACCTGTCCGATAGTCTCGGATGTTTATAAGAAACAGAGCAGCGGCAGCGTTTCTTGCTGTGCGCAAAACAAAACCTCTGTACATTTTTCAGGCTTTCCTCTCCATCTTTTGTTGATTACTGCAGTACTTACGAAGAAGCTAGTCTAGATTCCAGTTATAGATGTAAGGTCTGCCAATCAAGATAACTACTCTTTATCTTTTGTTAAGTTTAACGGCCACTCTGTCATGCATGGACCTATGGTTCTATTTCTGAAGAGCACAGAGCTCACTTTACAGCAATTGTTGCATGGTACAGCATTAGCATCATCCATATATATGAATCACGGCCATAACTTGTTGATTCAATTTGCTGAATTAATCTTAATTACGTACTGAATGCGCAGCTGGATAGTCTTAAAATAAATTAAAATTTTGCAGCTTGACTTTGTTAGATTTTTAATTCAACACTGTGGTGCATTTAACATTATACTCGTAAAATTAAGGGATTAAATAAAGGATTTTGGGGTGTTAAATGGAGATCTAACGTGCTAGATCATTTTTTAGGGGGCTTGTATGAGTGGATCCGTTGGATGAAGATCCAATGTCTCAGATCATTTTTTTTATGGGGGTTTGTATGTGTGGATTTGTTGGATGGAGATCTAACATCCCAGATCATTTTTTTGAAGGGGGTTGTATAGGGGATCCGTTGGATTGAGATCTAACGCCATAAAATCTAAACAATTTTACTTAAAAAACAGTTAAATGTTCTGTAGCACTTCTCTTAAATAAATATATCAAGTGATCGATACAAGTGGATCGATTCGATGGATACGAGCAACCTCCCAGCTAGCTAACCATGCATTGAGGCAATGGCAGTTACTCCCTAACTCCCCTACTGAGTTTAATTGGACGGCTTTCGTTTGACTAACCATTTCCACCGAGCACAAGGGAGACAAGGGACACATGCATTGTTGAATACTTGCCATGCAAGACATTATTTGCTTCCCAAGTTAAGCCATATACACCGAACTATAACGAAGTCCATTCACTGACTAAATAAGCTAGAAAATATTGCCATGCATTGTACACTAGTTTCAGAACTTGCATAGTCAGTGCTTCTACTGAATAATTTGCGGTATCGAGTCTCTTGCAACCTTCACTAACGAGCCGATGTATGCAGAGATCGATCTATACTAGCTAGACAGGCAACTTCAGCTACAGTGTTTAGGGAAACTTGCACAAAGAACTGGTGAATAATCATATATTTTCAAAGTTTATTGTATTGCCTGATTGCCTCTATCTCACAAGTATACCAACCCTTAATTCCTTCACATGAGTACTTGCCTCACCCTCTCCGTCTCTTCAAAACATACATACATATCTATATATATAGTTCTTCCAAACCAACTTGAAAGAAAAGATGTAACAAACCAATCACAAGAATAACATCAAATTAGCAAAAAGAAGAATTTTAATCGTATATTTAAGTCGTGTAGAGAGCCTCCAATCCTTGGAAATCCACGCTCCAATCATGATAGGCAGCACTGATCATGCCCTCATGGAGGCTCATGGCGTCGTCGGGAAACGAATCCAACAAGTCATCATACTTGGCCTCCTCCCACGTCGACAAGCTGGGCACGATCGAGCACAACGACGAGCGGTTGCTGGCGCCGTCCGTGGGCAACCCTAGCGAGTCGAAGCAAGTCTGATCCATTGCGAAGTTGAGCTCACCGAGCGCAGCTTGCACGCTCACATCAGTGCACAGCATGGTGGTTGCAGAAGTAGTACTAGCCGTGCTCGTCGGGTCGGTGCTGCTCACTGGCCCGGACCACTCGCCGAACCCGTCCTGGCTCCGGTCAAACTGGGCCGGCGCCAGAACGCCGGGCTCAGGTCGCTGGACGCGCTGAATGTGTCGAACGCCTCGTCGACGTGCCCGGCCGACTCCGGTGCCGGCTGGTTGTTCAGAAACATAGCGTACAGCATCGCGAGGTCGATGGTCGACCCGTCGGCCGCGGCGGGCACGTCGCACATCGCCTGGCCGGGGTTCGCCGGGTCGTCGACCATGCCTTCCAGGACCAGGTCGGGCCGGACTGGGCCGGGGATCCGGTGGCCGAACGTCACGTCGCGGCCACTGGCGATGGACTCAGCCGTCGACCGCACCGACGACCTTCCCCGGCGGTTCTTCCGGCACCCACCGCCGACGGGCACATTCCGGAGTGACCCGCCCTTGGTCCAGTACCGGCGGCACCCTTGCAGAAGTAGCGCGGCTGGCTGAGGCTGTAGTTGTTGTAGTAGCAGAACTTGGTGTTGGGCGAGTCGCAGCGATCGAGCAACCAAGGAATTCAATGACAAGACTAGATATAGAGAAGACAACAGTGAAATCCATAGAGCATTCTAGTGCACGATGTCTAGGCTTTGTCAACGCTAGTTCAACGTAGTAATTAAATTGTGTAACTTTTTAAGCAAATTTACAAATGCAGTTTTAACAACGTAAAAGAAAATCATGAATATGTATTTAATTATTAGACTTTTAACTATTTCAAAATTGAGATTTAAAAAGCTTATCAAATGTGAAAGTGTCCAAAGCAATATTACAAGGGAGCTTGTTGAATCTTGAGAAATTTTATGTCAAAGTGCTTTGAAGAAATCTATGCTAAGTGAATTACCACTCAAAGCTGTGAATACTTGCATTATATCGTTTTACTTTTGTAATGCTATGTACTTGTAATATTTATTGTATCCGATGTTGTAAAGAGAGTATCGAAATAGTGAAAATAGAGTTTGGTAATGCATATCTTGAAGTGGAGGATTGGATGGTTCAGAAATGCTTGTGATTGACTAATTTCTTGTCTGTTATACATTTCTGCCTTACCTGCTTCAACTACATTCTAGGAGTTTATCGATGCTGCATATCAGTGGGAACCATAATGAGTTACTAGTCAATTTGTACAGGAAATATAATATCTGAAATTTGTCATGGTGTGACTAGCTTGGATAGTTCCACGTGTTGGACTGTTGACGGAATTATGCCAGCAGTGTTCAACATTAGCTTCCACCAGTTTTTCTCGTAATCGCCACGTACTTGAAATGCGCGCGTATGTAAACTGCACCTGCTGACTGAACTCCCGCATGTTCAGCTGTACCATGCATGCAGCTGTCAGCTCGTGGTGTTATCAGCTGAGAGCTTTAGTGTTCTCTGACGGCGTTATTTCTACTTGTTCATTGACATGCGTAGCAATGTCAGTGCCGGGAAAATAATTTGTTTCCTTTCTTTAGAACTAGTTAGCCAGTCCCGGTTTAAAATTAGTTGAATTAAATTAATTT
>JAYGGG010000539.1:0-76836 GCA_036346245.1 Bonia amplexicaulis | reverse complement strand
TGGAGCCCTGCCAATGTTTAGTTTAAGTTTCTGCTCCGTTGAGTTGAGAAGGTCAAGAGTTTTCATCAAAATTCAGTGGAATGACCAAAAGTCTGAAATTTCAGCAAATATTAGCAGAACTCAGTTTTCTGAAATCGGTTTTGCTGCTCTCGGCTGTTTGCAGTGTCTTCAGTTTGCAATCTTTCCTTTTGGCAGTAAGGAACTAGGGTTTACTGTTTTGAAGTGCAGAGGATGTTGGAGTTCGTGTTGTGCCTCAAGTTTTCAGCCGCTTGCTTTCGTTTTCTTTAGTCTCCAGTCCTTATGTTTTGTCGGCTGTTTCTCGTCAGTCTGTAAGAACTCAGACTTTCAGTTTGGACAGCCTGCTGTTTGTGAGCTTCTTGGCAATTTTATTGCAGTCCGGTCCTGAGTTTTCAGTCAAGTGCGATCGACTTGATTTACATTTTGGTTTGAATCTGCAGCTCATGTTGTCATTTCGGTGCGGATGTTAGTCAATTAAATTCAGCAGCCTCGGCTTTTTACTGCTGTTGTTCGGCACTTCTTCTTTCATCTTCTATTTGTTGGTGATATGCCCTAGAGGCAACATGGAGATGTTGAATATATCACATACTATGTTTATGATACATTGCTTTGTTCCTTGAAATAGACATTATCATTATTGATCAATGAGTATGTGACTTATTCATGAGACTCTTAATGCCAAAATGTTGCTATTTCTAAATGATCCCTGATTATATTTCATATGAGGAACAAATATGATTCAAAGATCAGCATATGTATTGATTGATGATCATGTCTCATGGATCATGGTATGGAGATACCAAATCAATAATATGGACATGTGTTAGTGAACATATGTTGGATAGACCCGCCATGAGACACTGCAGAGATTCCATATGTCATCAGTTGGTCTCAAGTAGTGTTTATATGTGGAATCCTTAGACTTGAGATCATCATGGTTCCCAGCATGCGTAGTAGCTTACTTTGGGACTACTAAACACTACTCCGTGTGGCGGGTAGTCATAAAAGTAGTCTTTGGGTTTGCCATGAAACATGTAGTGGGATGTGAATGATCAAGATAGAATTTGCCCCTCCTTATGGGAGAGATATCTCGGGCCCCTCGATGTAATGGATTATGAAAGTGCATGGCCATGCCAAGGTGATTGAGGAGTCAATCACGAGTTTATAATCCATCACGGAATCGAGAGAGTGATTGAGCTATTAAGAGGATGACATAGGTCTCGCCTTGAGCTTAATCTATATCGTGAGGCAAAGGGATTAGTACATGAGAACATTACGAGTTCAGTGATATGATCTTTACGTATACTTTGGGGTTAATATGTCTTACTAGAGACCGCTATTAACACGGTGACCGGAAAGGTGTTTACGGTCGCGACCAAGTATACGTGAACCTCTGTGGTCGCACACTTAACGGGTTGGAACACTAATTCGAATGTGATTCGGATATGGGCTCAATTCGGATAGAGATCCGGATAGACTCCTATTGGGCCTCGGTCCACGAGGCCCAAGTGAGGAGGTCTATATATGGAGGCGAGGGCTGGGATGCATCGATAATCCCGAGCTAAACCGCCGCCACCTCGAGCCAAGCCCTAGTCGCTCACGAGTCTTTGGTACACTCGCGATCGACGTTCGACCGGACGTGTGGATACCGGTGGAGACGCTGCTGGTTGCGGCGTTGATCGACATCGACAACCTCTGATTGGATCGCTCGTGGTGCGGTTGATCGCGTGGAGGAGACGATCGGTTCGGGACGATCGACTACTTCCACTACTACCTCGACGCGCGTGGTTGGATCGGCTTCTCCAACTCTTCTTCCGCTGCGCTGCGCGTCTAGAGGTAACGATCCATGATCCCTACTTAAGCATGATGTTCTTGTGTGCGCGGTAGAAAAGTTTTGTTTTCTGCTATCGTAGCCTTCGCGCAATCCATTAGTGGTATCAGAGCCATCTTGCTTAGTTTGCGATCTGGATCAGCGGTTGTAATAGATTGGATCTATTACGGACTAGATCAATCGGTCATAAGGGTTGGAATATGTATGAGTTGATAGCATCATGTGGCCAAAAAGATTAGTTCGTGCTCCTTCTTTGATGTCTGCGACTTGCCCCTACCTTTGGTAACACCATCGGGGCTAATCACGCGCACGGTCGATGATTGAGCCAACAGATCGAGGTCTTGTGTTGCGGTCTCCTCAAGCATACCGATCGCGATGATCAATGTAACTGATCTAATGAAAATTGAGATATTTTGAATGGCTCGGATCGGCCCGATGAGATTTTCATAGCGATTTCATAGATGCGATCTATGTAGCGGGACCGCCGTTGCGTACACGCATAGATTGTTATAGAAACACATTCATGTCGTATGGTAGAATCGTTCTACGCTAACTTGTTTTTGCGGGAATGATGTGAATGGTATGGCATAGATGCATATGTGATGTATGTGTGTTTTGGCGGCACTGTGTCGTATTAATCACAGTAGGGTTGAGGTCGTTCTTTAATTGTATAACGACTGCGTGTCGACTTGTGATGCTTGAGCTCCTCATGTAATTCATTTGCTACCTATTAGTTGTAATAGTTTAGTTCTTTGCTATGGAGGCTTCAAGCATGATGACAAAGAGGACAAGAAGTGTGGCGAAGAATATCACCGTGGAACCATGGCGATGGCGACCACTACGATACAAAATGCCATACCATTCACAGTATAATGTGATTATATGCATGTGATGTTTATTTCTTGTCATACTATTCTTTCATGCCATACCAACTAAGGGTTAGTTTTTCATGATAGAATAGCTTCTCTCAAGAAAAATTAAGAATTTGTTTTGATGCCCTTCCAATTCTTGCGCCTATAAGAATCATGATCATTGTTTGGTAGGTGCCAAAGCGGTACCATCAACTATCTTGATCTAATAGGGTGGATGTCGGACATCCACATGCATAGTATTGGTTTACTTAACAAGGTTATCAAAACAGTTTTGGACCTTGGGGCATAGGTTGGGGCGGGACATATTGATGTCACCCAACAAACAAGAGTCACATAAGATGTGATTAGCAAGTGTTGCTTACCTCGTCACTAGGTTTCTAGCGGTGATGCCAAAGCTCACTAGAACTTAGATGAACATGGATCTTGACCACTATATGTCGTTAGAGGAAAGACGATTACAAAACATATAGTGGGAGTATCTTTGTTAAATTGTTTAATGGAAGATCAAACATGAACATAGTGCTAAACTTTGCATATTCTTTGTTGTAGATCATGTCAACTAATGCCGCATCCAGTTCTTTTAATTTGCGATCTATTCTTGAGAAAGAAAACTCAATGGAACGAACTTTTGGATTGGTATCGCAACACGAGAATTGTTCTCAAGCAAGAGCGCAAGGAGTATGTCCTTGAGTCTCCTTATCCCGATGACTTGCACGATAATGCTACGTGGCTGCGGAAAGCTTATGAGAAGCAAGCGAATGATTACCTTGATGTGAGTGTCTCATGCTTGCCACAATGTCCTCTGAGCTTGAAGCAATATGAGAACACGATGCCTACAATATCATTGTGGGGTTGCGTGGTATGTTTGAGAACCAAGCAAGGGTGAGAGGTTCAACACTTCAAAGTCCTTGTTTGCGTGCGAGCTTGCGAAGGGAATCCGTCGACCCTCATGTGATTAAGATGATTGGCTACATTGAGAGTCCGGAAAAGCTTGGTTTTCCCCTTAGCCAAGAGTTGGCTCTTGATGTGATTCTTGATCGCTCCCCTCGAGCTTTGAGCCATTCATTACGAACTATCACATGAACAACATGGACAAGACCTTGGTGAGTTGCATGGGATGCTAAAATCACCGAGGAAAGCATTAAGAAAAGCACCATCATGTGATGATGATGCAGAAAGGCAAGGCAAGCCCTATGTAAAGAAAGGCGCGGTCAAAGAAAGTTAGCTCCCGATGAGATCGCGAGCGGTTCTAAGGCCAAGCAAGTCAAGAAGGGTCCTGCTCGATGCGGTTGCTACTCACGTAAGCAATCGGGACATTGGAAAAGGAACGCCCAAAGTACTTGGAGGATCTTGAGAAAAGAAGGAAGTACGACTTCGCTCCGTATAAATGTTATAGAAATCAATCTTGCTACTTCATCTACGATTCTTGGGTATTTGATACCGGATCGGTTGCTCACATTTGCAAATCGTTGCAGGGGCTAAGAAGAAGTAGAAGTTTGAGGAGGAGCGAAGTGGATCTTCGCGTTGGCAATGGAGCAAAAGTTCTTTGCGGTGGTGTTGGCACCATGCCATTGTCTTTACCTTGAGGATTAGTTTTGGAATTGAATAATTGTTATTGTGTTCCATCTCTTTCCAAGAACATTATTTACGCTTCATGTTTACAAGCGAAGGTTATGACTTTAGATCCGTGAACAATGGTTGTTCTCTTTATTTCAAAGATATGTTCTATTGTCATACTCCATTGGTGAATGGGTTATATGTTCTTACTCTTGAAGAGTCATCGGTCTATAACATTAATACAAAGAGGCAACGATCGAATGATTTGAATCCCACGTTTATTTGGCACTTGTCGCTTAGGTCACATAAATGAGAAACGCATGGAGAAGCTCCATAGAGATGGTATTCGCACTCATTTGATTTTGAATCATTTGAGACATGCGAATCTTGTTTACTTGGCAAGATGACAAAAGCACCTTTCACCGGTCAAGGTGAGCGGGCAAGTGACTTATTGGCACTCGTACATTCGATGTATGTGGACCAATGAGCTCAACGACGGAGGTGGTTTTCGATGCTTCATAACTTTTATCGATGACTTTAGTAGATATGGATATATCTACCGATGAAGATAAGTCCGAATCCTTTGAAAAGTTCAAAGAATTCCAAAATGAAGTGCAAAATCATTTAGGCAAGACAATCAAGTTTCTACGATCGATCGTGGAGGCGAGTATTTGAGCCATGAGTTTGGTAATCATCTCAAGGATTGTGGAATTGTTCCACAATTGACTCACCGGAACACCTCAATGGAATGGGGTATCGAGCGAGAAATCGCACCTTATTAGATATGGTGCGCTCCATGATGAGCCACATGATCTTCCGTTGTCTTTTGGGGTACGCTCTTGAAACAGTAGCTTTCACACTAAACGAGTTCCATCAAAGTCGATGAAAAGACACCATATGAGATGTGGACAGACAACGTCCTAGCTTGTCTTTTCTTAAGATTTGGGGATGTGAGACTTATGTAAAACGTTTACAATCGATAAGCTCGGTCCTAAATCGATAAATGCTTCTTTATCGGGTATCCTAAGGAAACGAAAGGATATTACTTCTATAATCAAGAAGAAGGCAAAGTGTTTGTCGCCAAGCATGGTGTCTTCTTAGAGAAAGAGTTTCTCTCAAGAAGGGATAGTGGGAGCATGGTGCAACTTGAAGAAATTCGAGAAACACACAAAACGTTTCAGCTCCTCTGAAACCACAACAGATGAACAAACTGTTGAAGAATCTGTGTGGACACACCGGCACCACGTAGGTCGAGAGGTCACGTCGTGCACCGAGAGGTACATGTTCTTGACTACTCAACAACGGGACATATTGTTGTTAGACAACGATGAGCCTAAGACCTATGAAGAAGCGATGGTGGGACCAGACTACGAGAAATGGCTTGAAGCCATGAGATCCGAAATTGAATCCATGCACGAGAATCAAGTTTGGAACTTGGTTGATCCACTGATGGTGTTAAAACCATTGAGTGCAAATGGGTTTTCAAGAAAAGATAGACATAGATGGAAATGTTCACATCTATAAAGCGCGATTGGTGGCCAAAGGTTTCAAACAAATTCAAGGTGTTGATTATGATGAAACTTTTTCGCCGTCGCAATGCTAAAGTCTATTCGGATCATTCTAGCGATTCTTGCTTATTTCGACTATGAAATATGGCAAATGGATGTCAAAACAGCTTTCCTTAATGGAAATCGAGTGAGGATGTGTACATGACACAGCCCGGAGGTTTTGTCGATCCGCAATCAGCTAGAAAGATATGCAAGCTGCAAAGATCCATTTATGGATTAAAGCAGGCATCTCGGAGTTGGAACATTCGTTTTGATGAAGTAATCAAAGGGTTTGGTTTCATCAAGAACGAAGAAGAGCCTTGTGTTTACAAAAAGGCTAGTGGGAGCGCACTCGTGTTTCTGGTCTTATATGTGGATGACATATTGTTGATCGGAAATGATATTCCTATGCTCGAATCATTAAGTCTTCATTGAAAATAGTTTCTCTATGAAAGACTTAGGAGGCGGCATATATTCTGAGCATCAAGATCTATAGAGATAGATCAAAAGGTGATTGGATTAACCCAAGATACGTACATTGACAAGGTGTTGAAAAGGTTCAACATGCGAGATTCCAAGAAAGGCTTCCTACCTATGTCACATGGTATAAATCTTAGCAAGAATCGGTGTCCTAGTACACCGATGAGCGGGATAAAATGAATGCGATTCCATATGCTTCAGCTATTGGATCCATCATGTATGCCATGCTTTGTACACGTCCAGATGTCTCGTATGCTTTAAGTGCTACGGTAGATACCGTCGAGATCGGTGAAAGTCATCGGATTATCAGTAAAGAACATCTTGAAGTACTTGAGAAGAACTAAAGATGTGTTCCTCGTCTATGGGGTGAGGAAGAGCTCGTTGTAAATGGTTACACCGATGCTAGCTTCCAAACCGACAAAGAAGATTTTAGATCGCAATCTGGATTTGTGTTACTGCGAATGGCGGTGCGGTGGTGGAAGAGTTCCAAGCGAGACAGTTCTTGATTCTACAATGTGCCAGTACATAGCGGCTTCAAGCTGCTAAAGAGGTTTGTTTGGATCAAGAAATTTGTTTCGAGCTTGGTGTGATGGCTAGTGCCTCCACCCAATGGACCTCTCTGTGACAATAGTGGAGCCATTGCAAAGCCAAGGAGCCTAGATCACACCGTAAGTCCAAGCACATTCTACGGCGATTTCATCTCATCCGCGAGATTGTGGAGAGGCGATGTTAAGATATGCAAAGTACACACGGTTTGAACATTGCGGATCCGTTGACAAAGCCGCTTCCCACCAAAGCATGAGGCTCACACTAGGGCAATGGGTATTAGATACCTACATGGTTGACTCTAGTGCAAGTGGGAGATCTGTTGGTGATATGCCCTAGAGGCAACATGGAGATGTTGAATATATCACATACTATGTTTATGATACATTGCTTTGTTCCTTGAAATAGACATTATCATTATTGATCAATGAGTATGTGACTTATTCATGAGACTCTTAATGCCAAAATGTTGCTATTTCTAAATGATCCCGATTATATTTCATATGAGGAACAAATATGATTCAAAGATCGAGATATGTATTGATTGATGATCATGTCTCATGGATCATGGTATGGAGATACCAAATCAATAATATGGACATGTGTTAGTGAACATATGTTGGATAGACCCGCCATGAGACACCGCAGAGATTCCATATGTCATCGCTGGTCTCAAGTAGTGTTTATATGTGGAATCCTTAGACTTGAGATCATCATGGTTCCCAAGATGCGTAGTAGCTTACTTTGGGACTACTAAACACTACTCCGTGAATCGGGTAGTCATAAAAGTAGTCTTTGGGTTTGCCATGAAACATGTAGTGGGATGTGAATGATCAAGATAGAATTTGCCCTCCTTATGGGAGAGATATCTCGGGCCCCTCGATGTAATGGATTATGAAAGTGCATGGCCATGCCAAGGTGATTGAGGAGTCAATCACGAGTTTATAATCCATCACGGAATCGAGAGAGTGATTGAGCTATTAAGAGGATGACATAGGTCTCGCCTTGAGCTTAATCTATATCGTGAGGCAAAGGGATTAGTACATGAGAACATTACGAGTTCACCGATATGATCTTTACGTATACTTTGGGGTTAATATGTCTTACTAGAGACCGCTATTAACACGGTGACCGGAAAGGTGTTTACGGTCGCGACCAAGTATCGTGAACCTCTGTGGTCGCACACTTAACGGGTTGGAACACTAATTCGAATGTGATTCGGATATGGGCTCAATTCGGATAGAGATCCGGATAGACTCCTATTGGGCCTCGGTCCACGAGGCCCAAGTGAGGAGGTCTATATATATGGAGGCGAGGGGCTGAGGGGATGCATCTGATAATCCCGAGCTAAACCCTGGCCGCCACCTCCAGAGCCAAGCCCTAGTCGCTCACGAGTGCTGGTACACTCGCGATCGACGTTCCAGCCCCGGACGTGTGGATACCGGTGGAGACGCTGCTGGTTGCGGCGTTGATCGGCATCGACAACCTACAGATTGGATCTGCTCATGGTGCGGTTGATCGCGTGGAGGAGACGATCGGTTCGGGACGATCGACTACTTCCACTACTACCTCGACGCGCGTGGTTGGATCGGCTTCTCCAACTCTTCTTCATTGCTACTGCGTCTAGAGGTAACGATCCATGATCCCTACTTAAGCATTATGTTCTTGTGTGCGCGGTAGAAAAGTTTTGTTTTCTGCTATCGTAGCCTTCGCGCAATCCATTACTATTTCGGTTAGCAGCACTTATGAATCCTTCGTCTCCCGTTGTCTCTCGGCTTGGAAAGGGCAGCGAACTATTGGTCTGAATTCTTCAAGCTTCAAGTGCTTTTCTTTTTTATTCTCTTGCTGATCTTTGTCGATTTTGCATGCAGATCAAACAACAATATTTTCAGCTGAAATTTTTACTGACTACTCTCTGATTTATGCTGAATTTTTCAGTATCGCATGTGTTCCAAATTTCAGCAAGATTAATTTTAATTTTCTGTGAGGTGCTTTGTTTTGCTTCTTTTTGAGTAATCAGTGTACGAATTCTCGAGGGGCGATTTTCAAGAGAGCGACATTCACCCCCCCTCTGTCGCCATTTCGGTCCTTCAATTGGTATCAGAGCCGGTTAGCTCTTTTCTATAGATCTTAACCGGTCTGCGAGCCATGGCGACAGACAAGTATTCCACCAAGCCGCCCATCTTCGATGGCCTGGATTACCCTTCCGAAAAGCCGAATGGAAACTTACATCCGTGCTCGGGGTATGCCATCCGCGGAAGGTGAAGATTCAGTTTGTTGTTCCTGCCGATAAGAACATCAATGCCGGGAATATGGTTGATGTTGAGGCAAATGCAAAGGCAAGGAACATCATCATTCAGGGTTTGAGCAGAAGCGAGTTCGATCGCATCTCTCACCTGTCGTCCGCCTACGACATCTGGGTGACCCTCAATGCATACCATGAGGGCACCACCCAGATCAAGACGGTTCGACAGACCGCCTTCAGCGAATACAATGAAATTCGAGATGCTTGCTAGAGAGTCCCTTGACGAGTGCTTTTCGCGTTTTCACAAAATCTTGAGCAACCTGCGAGCCGTCGGTCTCACATACTCCGACTCGGATAACGCCGACAAATCCTTTCGCACTTGATCTTGGGTTTGGGAGATGAAGGTGACTACCATCAAGGACACCACGGACCTCTCGACCCTGACTCTTGACGCGCTTTACTTGCGCCTCAAGACTCACGAGATTGACATAGTCTCTCGTCGGTCGAAGTCACAGTCGATGGCGTTAGTCACCGATCCCGCTTCTAGATCTTTTTCTGCTGAGCCTTTGTGCGGATTCTCCCTCGCTGCTCTCTGTGACATAACTGATGATCAGTTAGAGCAGCTTGCGGATGAACAGCTAGCCCTCCTAGCACGGAGATTTTCTCATGCTTACAAGAAGAGGAGGGATGGAAAAAGAGGAGGACCCGTGATTTGTTTCGAGTGTGGTGGCCCCAACCACATCCGAGCAAACTGTCCCAAGCTTGGGAAGGGTAAAGGTGACTTCGGCGGTTCGGGCAAGAACGACTACACCGACAAGAACCGCAACTCGAAGCCCTCAGCACCGATCCAAGGCAAGAAGAAGTTCCGCAACTTTGGGAAGGCGAAGAAGCTCTTCCACCGCGTCCTCACCGCTTTCGACGACCTCGACCTCAGCGAGGTGGAGGGATGGAGCGACGACGACGGGACGGGTGATCAAGAACCCAAAGGCGACGATGACTTCTCCGGCATGTGCTTCATGGCCCTTGAGGGCTTAATCGAGCGACAATGAGTACTCTCGACTCCGACGAGGTATTTCCTTCCTACGACCAACTTAATGAAGCTTTTCTTAAACTAGGAGGATTTCATGCTAGAGCTAAAACTAGGTGTAGCAAGTTGGAGAAGGAAGTAGATAGATTGTCTCTAGAGATTATTGCTCTTACATCTGCTCCCACAAATGATGATTGTGATACTTGCATGCTATCTTGGGTGACATGGAGAAACTAAGGATCTCGCATGATAGTGTGTCCTCCGAGCTTGATATTGTTAAGGTGGAGAATGTTAGTCCGCTTGTGAATTAGAATTGAGAAGGATGGTCATTACCCTACTTACTACTGATGAGACTATTTCTCCCACCTCATGTGAGGATAAGGACACTGCTGCTAGAGGACCTTATGCCATGCTACTTGATCTACCCGAATCTTGTGAAACTTGCAATAATCTGAAGATGAACTTAAAACGGGCAGACCATAAAATTGCTGAATTGCGTGCTTCCCTGTTAGAGTCTATTGTTTATTGTACCAACTGTCCTAAATTAACCTTTGAGCTTGAATCGGTTTCTAAGCAATTTCAAGAGATGGTTGATCATAACAAGAAAATGGCTCAATTTGCTACTAAGGATCCTGTTAGCTCACCATGCAATAGTTGTAATAAACTAAAATTTGAATTGATTGCATTGGATGAAAATGTGTGCGCTAACTAAGGACCTTCTAGAAAAATCACATCCTTCTTGTGCTTTCTGTGCTGAAGTGTTTGAAAAGGATAAGGACATGGTAGAGACGTTTAGGAAGAGTTACGAGAACCAAATGGCTAGGATTAGGGCTGCCCCCTGTGTGTCCTGCGAAGCCCTCAAGGTTGAGGTGGCCGTGCATAAGGAGAAATATGCACGTGCTATTCGCTCTTCTACTATTGGTTCTTCTCCTTCCTCTCCTCCTGCTGTCTCTTCTTCTTCTCCTTGCTCTTCTTGCACCTCTCTTTTTCGGGAGTGTCAGTATCTTATGAACACTCTCGAGAAATTTGTAGGAGGCAAGAAAAAGCTTAATCTTATTTTAGACCAGTCAAAGATTTGCAAATTCAATCAGGGTCTAGGATATGATTTTCTAAAGGATGTGAGGAAGCATCCACCTGTCGTGCTCAGACCCATAGCCGCAGGTGTGATTGAGGTCAAGCCCAAGAACAAGAAAGTTCAATTTAAATCAGCGGGCTTTGTTCAAGGGATTTCTGACAGCAAGGTGATTCCACCTGTAGCTTCGGCCTCTCAGAAGGCGAAGCCATCTCATGCTACTTCTGCCTCTCAGAAGGTGAAGTATCATTGCACCTTCTGTCAGAAGGATGGACATTTGATTGACCACTGCTTCAAGCGCGCCAAGATTGCGCGAAGAGACCGTGTTGAGTCTCTTAGGCGTATTCAGGGTCAGCCCCAGACCTTGAGTGCACCTAAGACCAACACAAGGTCTAGGCTTGCTACTATTGGTAACTTTGGGCAGCATCGAGGACTTGGTTCTTCCGATTTTTCTGTTTTTCGTCCTCATGCTCCCTCTGGTCGTGACTTCCGCCGTTCTGAGGGTAGATCTCGCTTTTCCCATCGAGATGCCTACCCGCGGCGTGATCAGCCTGTTGCCGGTGATCCGACTCGCTCCTCCGTAGCAGTCGGACCCAGTAACAGCTTCAGGTCTACTATTAGACCTTCTACTATGAGTAACAGAGAGCGTAGGGTAGATAGAGGTCAGTCGTGTTTGACTACTTCATCTGCTCGACGTGTTACTCAGTATTGGGTGCCAAAATCACTCTTGATTTATCCCAAGATCGAGACTTTACTCTGTTTGACTCGTGTTCGCCGGCGAGGAAGGAAAGGTTTGGCTTGTAGACTCCGGGTGTTCACGACACATGACCGGAGATTCCCGTTGGTTTTCTTCCCTTGCCCGTGCTCTAGGTGATGAGACGATCACCTTCGGAGATGCTTCATCTGGGCGCGTCATCGCCAAAGGTACTGTGCGCATTAATGATTCTTTTATTCTGAAAGATGTTGCCTTAGTTAGTAAGCTGCAGCATAATTTGCTTTCAGTCTCTCAGCTTACCGATGACGATTTCGAGGTGAGCTTTAAGAAAAACAACTGCAAAATTCTTGATTCTTCAGGTAGTTTGGTTTGCAGGATTTCTCATTTCGGGAGGATCTTTCGTGCTGATTTTTCTGAGTCTTCTGGTGATCCTCTCCGCTGTTTGCTTGCTTCTGAGTCCCGCGACCTCTCCTTCTGGCATAGGAGACTTGGTCATATCGGATTTGACCATTTGACTCGAGTTAGCGGCCACGATCTCATTCGTGGTTTGCCGAAACTCAAGATGGTCAAAGATCTTGTTTGCGCTCCATGCCGACACGGCAAGATGGTTGCCGCTTCTCACCCTCCGATCACAGTTACTATGACCGATGCATCGGGACAGCTGCTCCATATGGACACAGTTGGACTAGCTCGAGTGTAGTCAGCAGGAGGGAAGTGGTATGTTCTTGTCGTGGTCGATGACTACTCGAGGTATTCTTGGGTGTTTTTCTTAGCCTCGAAGGATGAGACGTTTACACATTTCCGAGGTCTTTTTAGTAGGCTTTCTGTTGAGCTTCCGGGTGCCTTACGAGCGATCCGCACTGACAATGGCACGGAGTTCAAGAATTCCTACTTTGAGAGGTTCTGTGTTGAGGCAGGTGTAGAGCACCAGTTCTCTTCTCCGCACGTCCCACAGCAGAATGGCGTCGTGGAGAGGAAGAATCATACCTTGGTCGAGATGGCCAGGACGATGCTCGATGAATACTCTACACCGCAGAAGTTTTGGGCTGAGGCTATAGCTACCGCATGCCATGTTTCAAATCGAGTTTTTCTGAGGGCACACTTGCACCGCACTTCTTATGAGCTGAGATATGGGCGAAAGCCCAGCGTCTCTCATTTTCGTGTGTTTGGTTGCAAGTGCTTTATCTTGAAGTCTGGGAACCTAGACAAGTTCGAGTCACGTTCTTGTGATGGGATCTTTCTAGGCTACTCGACTTCTTCGCGGGCTTACAGGGTCTGGAACTGCGAGTCTAGCAAAATGATAGGGACTAGGCCCGATATCTCAGGTTCTTTAGAGCAGTTCGAGACCATCTTCGTGGATGATGAGGAGGATGGAGACGAGGGTTGTCTACCTGATCCAGTCCCTCATCCACCCCTTGAGGTGCCTTCTTCCACCGCACCTCGAGGTGATCAGCCCATGCCTTCTGCTTCCTCTGGAGCTAGTGGCTCTGTTCCTACCCCGTCAGTTCACGAGGTAGAGGCCACTTCTTCTTCTCATCCTGGACCTCCTAGACATATACAAAAATCTCATCCTTCAGAGCAGATCATTGGAGACCTTTTTGAGCGAGTTACTCGCTCAAAATCAGGCATGTCACTCTTTTGTCTCTATTCTGCCTTTGTTGCCTCCTTCGAGCCCAAAGACGTTTGTCATGCCTTATCTGACGAGTCTTGGATCAATGCCATGCATGAGGAGCTGGAGAGTTTCGAAAGAAACAAGGTTTGGATGCTTGTTGAGCCCCCTCGAGATCACAATATCATTGGAACCAAATGGGTGTTCAAGAACAAGCAAAGTGAGGATGGGGTAGTCATTCGAAACAAGCCTAGACTAGTTGCACAGGGGTACTCCCAGGTTGAGGGTCTAGATTTCGAGGAGACCTTTGCCCCTGTAGCTAGACTTGAGGCCATTAGAATTCTGCTTGCCTTTGCAGCTTCTAAGGGTTTCAAGCACTACCAGATGGATGTCAAGAGTGCCTTTCTCAATGGTTTTATTGAGGAAGAAGTCTATGTCAGACAGCCTCCAGGTTTCGAGAACCCCAAATACCCTAATCATGTCTACAAGCTTTCCAAAGCATTGTATGGACTTAAGCAGGCCCCTAGAGCTTGGTATGAGAGGCTTAAGTCCTATCTTTTGAAGCATGATTTCGAGATGGGTAAAGTTGACAAGTTTTGTTCATTCGCCGGCTTGGCAATGACCTTTTGCTCGCCCAAATTTATGTCGATGACATTATCTTTGGCGGCTCTTCTCATGCTCTAGTTTCACAGTTCTCGAATGTCATGAGCACCGAGTTTGAGATGAGCATGATGGGTGACTTGACTTTCTTCCTTGGCTTCCAAATCAAGCAGACTCGGGAGGGTACTTTCTTGCATCAAGGCAAGTACACCCGTGATCTCCTAAGACGTTTTGACATGAGTGATGGAAAGCCGGTGTCGACTCCGATGGCTTCTACAGCCGCACTTGACCCAGATGAAAACGGTGAGCCAGTTGATCAAAAGGAGTTCAGAAGTATGATTGGCTCTCTCTTGTACCTCACTGCCTCGAGACCGGACATACACTTCTCCGTGTGTCTTTGTGCTCGGTTTCAGGCTTCTCCTCGCGTATCTCACCGCCAGGCGGTGAAGCGCATCTTTCGGTACCTTCGAGCTACCATTGACTATGGTATCTGGTACTCTTTCTCTTCTTGTCTTTCCTTGAGAGCCTATTCGGATGTAGACTTTGCTAGCTGTAGGGTAGATAGGAAGAGCACTTCGGCCACCTGCCAGTTCATTGGCACTTCTCTCGTTTCTTGGTCTTCGAGGAAGCAGTCCGGTGTTGCACAGTCCACCGCAGAGGCCGAGTGCGTTCTTGCAGCCGATTCTTTGTAGCCAAGTGCTTTGGATGGTCTCGACTCTGCGAGACTTTGGGTTAGCTATCGACCGTGTTCCGCTCTTTTGCGATAACACGTCTGCGATTAGCATTGCTAAGAACCCAGTGCAGCACTCTCGGACCAAGCACATCGATATCAGATATCACTTCCTTCGAGACCATGTGGAGAAGGGTGACATAGTGCTCCAGTTTGTGGAGAGTGATCACCAGTTGGCTGATATCTTCACCAAGCCTCTGGATAGCACGAGGTTTTCAGCTCTGCTGGGAGAGCTTGGGGTGGTTAGTCCTTATGGACTGTTGTGAGGGGGAGCTTGGACTTTACTGCTTTACTATATTAATTATGCTTCTGTCTCATTTCTATTGCATTGCATTTGCGGGTGCATTTGGGTTTAGTCCTTTCAGCATAGGTCAGAGTGTGTCTCTTGCTGAGTTGCTTAGACTTCTTACTCTTATCTTGTGCTTTCAGGATAGCTGTTTCTTATCTCACTAGGTTGAGCTCACTCACTTCTTGTAGGTTCTAGCGAGGGTTGGGCCACCCTCGGGTGAGGCAGTGCGTGTTTGCTCTCTAGTGTGTATTTTTCTCGACAGCTGTTCGTCCTGGAGTCATATGGGGTAGATAAGAGTCAGTCTGAGCCATTAGTATCCTCTACATCTTATCTATGCTTTAAGGACTGCCTTTTTTGGTTTCTTTGCTAGCTTCTCGTTTCTATTGCTTTGGTTCAAGGGGAGTTCATTTGGGAGCTTCTGGAGCTTAATATTGACATAATTCAACTTGAACTAAAAGTTGCATCACATGTTAAGGGGGAGCTAGATTTTCTTACATTTTAGCATTTTGCATTGTAAGATAACTACATGGAGCCTTGATTATTATCCTGTTATGACATGTTTACAATGCATTACATCTTGCCATGATATGTGCTTACTTGCTAGATTTATCATGACTTTATATGTGTAGACTAGTCTTTGCCATGCTAAGTTGTTTAAAAATGCACAACTTGAATTAATTCATGTCATGATAGCTCATGAGACTAGTCTGTATTTAGTTATCCTTTTATGATTCATATCATATCAAATAGGCTGAGTTGAGTCTTGAATCCTCTATTGAGCCTTAGATTGTGCTATGCTAGTTCTTTTATGAAGCATGAGTTAGTTTTTAACTCTCTGTTCTTGAACTACATTCAGCATAAGCAAAAAAAAAGATCTCTTTTGTGCGAAAAAACTGATCTCACCAATTCTTTCTCATGAGACTGCTTGCCATTACACTCGGCATGAACTCAGGGGGAGTTTGGGATGACCAAGATCATTTCCTTAAGCTTCTTGCTTGGAGTGGTCGCATAAGGCTTGAGGTCTAGCACATGACTAAAATTTTGGTTGGAAACGACCATGAGTTTCGAAAGGAAAAACAAGTCAATTGTGCAAAATTTGCTTAATTACATCATGATTAAAGTGCTTGAACAAATGATTCATTTTAGGACTTATAGCACTCTAAGTTGGCTCAATTCTAGCTTCTCGGTTCCACTTAGATTATTGACATGGCTTGCATCATCCTTGGATACCTTTAGCTAGACTATGATCTTGGATAACTTGACATGCTAAGAAATTCGACTAATTTTCAGATTATGACTTCTTTGGCTTAACCTGTCTATACATACATCGTCATGATCTCGATAGCCTTCTATGTTGTTATGGCTTGATGTAATCTGTTATGGTCATTTTGGATAATTCTTATGGCTCTAAATGCTTAGAATAATCAAACTTCAGCTATTTTTATCCTTTTTTCATGACTTATTCTCCTTCTTGCGTTCTTGATGTGTTTATTGCCAAAAGGGGGAGAATAGTGGTAGAAAAAGCCACTTTAGGAGCTTTGAGGAAAACTTGTTCCTTCTTTTGCTCCTTCTGTCGACATGGTCATTAGCTTCATTCTTTTTCTTATGTACCATGTTAGACTCTTCAAACTCAACTTTATGTTTTTTCTTGATTTGTCAATATACTCATCAAGGGGGAGATTGAGAGACCATGTGGAGGTCATCCCATTGTGTATGATGAGTAATTGACATCGGTTTAGTAAAGTCGAGTTTGAGTCGGTTGGTTCGGACCTTGACGTTGCGTGGCGTAACAAGCTCGGTCGGACTTGGTCGAACCTAGTCGTATGGATTTATGATGCATATTCTGATAACTCGACAGGTTTGATCTCTATTTACGCTTTCATGTAACGAGTGGTGCTATTTGACGTGTTTGCTTGTCTGAGTTGGCTGCAGGACATCGAGGCGGAGTCGTGGCGAGACACGTGGTGACCGGACTAGACGCAGGTGGCGTTGAGGTCAGAACGGTCGAGATGTGTCGAAGACGGCGTGAACTCGAGGTGATTGCGAGTCGGGAGACGAGGAACCGAAGCTGGAGCTACCGGTGATGGACACGACGAGCGACGACGAGAGAACCGGGACTAGACTCAGATGGAGTCGGAGGTCTCGGTAGTGTCGGGTGGACACGACGGGCAGCGGCGAGAGGATCGGGACTAGGCTCAAGGAGGAGTCAAGGTCTAGACGGTCAAGGTACAGGTTGCGGGAAGCTTCCGGGAAAGTGCTTGAGGGGCAATTTGGAGAATTAACTCAAGCCATGAGTGGGAGGCAGGTTTTCCCTCCAATTCTTGTGTTGACTTCTTGCCTCTTTGGTGTGTGGAGAAATGGAGTGGTTTTGAGCTGCCATTTCTTGATTTGCTATTAGAGGGTGAGCTCTTGCCTTCATATATGAGTGGAGGAGGCTCTAGAGGGTTAGAGAGTAGGTGAAGAGAACAGAGTTTTGGAGTGAGTTCTTCTCCATGGGAATCATGTAGTGACATTTGTACTCCAAAATGCATATGGGGCTGTTGTTAGCTTCTTGGTAATGAATCCATTTGTAACACCCCAGCCTAACATAGGCCTGAAATGCTACTAACTATCCACAATAAAACAACAATTAATATAGGTTACCTAAAAATTTCGGCATAACCTCCTTTGTTTATTAACCAGATGGCAGTTTAAATACGCATGAATAGCACAAGTTCTAAATAATGAACGGAAAGATAATATCCAATGATACTAAGTCTTTATTACATTTAATCTGATGGAATATAAACTGAACCAATTAAGCTAACAAGCCAACAAGATTATCATGACTGTCTTTATTTCTTATTGAAGGAATAGTGCACGTGCAACGGCTAATCCTTTTGATCCCATATATGCCATTCTCACATTGGTACCTAAAACAAATAAACAAACAGCAAGAGTGAGTCCAATGACTCAGCAAGTATATCAACATCAATACCAATGATCATTAACTGTCAAGTTAAACAATTAACATAGAACATCATGCTATGCAATATGATCAAAATCTCCTCTTTCTCATCTCTTTCGTATTTTACCGGTAATGCGGAGTGTGCATCCGTCAATGCACACCCATGCCTGTACCCTCGGTGCAGGGACAATTGCCCACACCCGCAAGTGTGGGGACCTCGATGCTTGATCACCGCATGACCAAGACTTCAACAATTCTCAATATGATGCATATATGTGAATGTATCAAAAGATAACGAGCATTCACCATACTACGCATCAACCAATCTCATAAATGCCATAATGTAAACAGAACATAAATAGCATTCTCAATTCATCACTTACTCATACTCACAATTTAAACAACCATGATTCAACCATCATCCAAACAATTCAACAAATCCATAAACACACAGATTTTCACATCACAAATATACTTGCCTCAACCGAGAAAATGAAGAACGCGTAGAAGGCACAACCCCCGGAATCCGCTCTCCTCCTGAATATTTAATTAATAATTACTAACATAACAGTAACGGGTTTCTAGATACAAAATATCAGCAACCCCAAATTCCCCAACAATTTATCTCAATTAAAATCCCCAACTCCCCTCGGCCAAATCTGCCCAACCACAGACAGCCGACTTCCAAAAATCATAACTTTCATTACGTAACTCCAAATTAAGCGTTATTAGACTCTCTGTAAAGATAATTAAATTATCTACAAAAACTTAGTTGGGGAGACTCTCTGATTCGGCCATTTACTAACCGATCCAAACCCTTTTATAAAGCATCCAAATTCACGTCGGACTCTCTGGACAGCGCACTAAAACAGGCATAACTTTCGCCCAGAAACTCGGAATCCGGACTTCTTTACCTCTATTGAAAGCTAAGAAACTTATCTACAACTTTCTCAATTTGAAGGACTCCTGAATCGCAACTAGTTCCGTCGGACAAACCGATCTACTAAACTCTGTCCAGAACTACCCCGATCTGCAGAACAGTAACACTAGAAAATTCATAACTTTCGCTACACAAATCCGAATCACGTGTTCTTGTACTCCCTGGAAAGATAATTAAACCCTTTACAATTTTCTAGAAGGGGTCCAGACCTGAATCCCGACGAAACTAGATCAAAACCGCCGAGAAACAACTACTGTCCCAGCAGCCCAGAAAACCGACGAATCTAAATCGATTAAAACTCATCTAGAGACTACCAGGATTAACCTTGACGACACGACGACGAATACGTCGACGAACACGACGACGAACACGACGACGAACCCGCCCGCGATCTCCTCCTCTCCTTCCTCCGGATCCACGCGGTACAGCGACGAACGTCGGCGACGGCGCGCCGGGGGAGGAGACGACAACGGCGAAGGCGACGACGACGACGACGCAGCGACGACGATGACGACGACGAAGGGCAGCAGCACCACGGCGGAGCGGCGACCCGCGGCAACGCAAGGGACAGCGGCGGCGGCAAGGCGCGCGCGCGAGGGAGCAAGCAGGGCGGCGGCTTGGCGGCGAGGCTGCCTAGGGTTTTAAATGGTGACCTCCCTTCCCCTCTTGGGCCTAGAAAATCCCACCTGGGCCAAGGCCTAGGCCCAGGTTGTCTTAATTTTCCAGAAAACCCCCCAAAACTCTTTTAATTTTTAATCTTTTCACTTAAGTCCTCTCTTTATTAATTAAACAATTAATAAAATATTTTCCGGTATTACATTCTACCCTCCTTAAGCAATTCGACCCCAATTCTAACCGCAACCACAACAGAAACAAAACAACCAACTAGTAAAAACACGCACCTGACGTGAACAACGCCGGGTACTGCTCGCGCATGCGAGACTCCAACTCCCAAGTTGCCTCCCGCTCGGTCTGCTGCGACCAAAGCACTTTGACATATAGCAAAGTCTTGTTTCTCAACACTTTTTCTGACCTTTCTAGAATCCGCACTGGCTTGGACTCAAAGGACAAATCTTGCTCAATAACCAATGGCTCTAAAGCGATGTGAAATTCTGGATCTCGCAGATACTTTCTAAACATGGACACGTGAAACACGTTATGCACCCCGCGATAGACTCAGTAAGATCCAAACGGTAAGCCAATTTCCCAATTCGCGCTAGTATGGTGAAGGGTCCAACGTGCTTGGGCTAAACTTCCTATGGTACCGAACCTCACCACACCCTAGGTAGGAGATACTCTCAAAAGCACCTGATCCCCCACTTCAAATTCCCGATCCCTTCTTCTCACATTCACATAGCTTTTCTGCCTGTCCTGGGCAGCCAACAGATTCTATCTCACCAAGTCCACTCGTTCAACTATCTTTTGGACCCAAAGTGGTCAACCTCCGAATCCTCGCAACTAACCGAAGCAATTAAATACACAGCGGGTTAACATTCCCTTTGGTATCAAACCACACAATCTGCACAACCCATAAATCTCAAGCTTTCCACGCTCAATCGATCTCTTTACCTTAGCAACGAGCACCCCCTTAAACACGGGCGCACCACAGGGCTCAAGGTAAACCCACTTTTTCATAGATAGAATTCAACTGAACATAGAGAATTCTCATCGCAACCACACAAAACCAACTCCCCATAAAAAGGATCAAATCAAAAGAAGAGAAAATGAGGATTCAGCACGAAAAACCTCCCCACTTTCAAGTAGGTAGTTTGCACATAAGCAACATATACGTAAGCGGGGAATCACTCAAATATCAAACCCGTCCATTTCTTTTTCTTTTAGGAATAAACTTCCTCTTGAATCACGAGGTTCCAAATCATCCCATACCCTACTAGTTCAATTCTCTTAAATTTGGCAACATCAACTCTATGTTCAAACCGAGTGCATCCAACACACTTTTGTAGAGGGACTCTACTATTCTCACAATAACATACTCTAGTCAACTCCTCTACCCACATGATACTTTAACGAATAATTTCTAATGCATCTCATCGTTATTCTCACCCACCATCACTTTACCACAAATCTTAAGGACAATCAACATGAATTTCTCGGCTCCCACACTCATTTACTACACCCAAAGAATACTATCAATGAGCATCAACTATTTAGAATCCACTTGTTGCACTATTTTCACACCACATCATTAGCCTCCAAGGTTCTAGTATAGAACATCCACCCAAATTTTCCATCTCTAGGACTATTATATATATATGTACTTGATATATTTGACACAAGGCTCTCAAGTTCGGTGACTAACATCTCCACCATCAATCATGCTCAACCCTTCACACCACATGAAAACATAATCTCAACCTCGATTATCTCAGAGGAAGATACATGACAGTAATTTCAACAATTTCTACTATCCCAAAATTCCCATAACAATCCGCCTTCTTCATAATTATAATCTCATCACTATACCATCATAATCGTCCTTCTAATCCTTGCAAAGTACCCAATCATGATGATCCAATAAAATTGATCAAGATTCTCATACTTTCAATAATTCCAACGTTCCAAAAAATGAACGTAACACTCATGAACCATAACTAGGTTCTTCTAGTTGCGACAATATAACTAGTTAGCCCCAAGGACAACATCTTCTTTTAAATCAAATCATCACCGAGAATTAGTCGACAGCATCAATTTATCACTCCAAAAATCTCAAGCATCTTGATACCCACAATCTCACCCAAACCAATCACAAAACCACACCAACCAGTTGCCATACATATCCTAAAAGGGCTTGCAACCCAAATCGGTTACCCCTTTCTTAAAAGAGGCAAGAAGAAGTAAATTCAACACATGGGAAGGTGTTACCAATCGCAATAAACACTAGACCGGGGAAAGAGCAAAGATCTTGGACAACAAACGTTAAGACCACAGTGAAGCGCATGCCTCCTCGAGAAGAAACCATCAAATCTCAACCAATACGAATACATTATTATCATTTGAGCTCAAGAAACTCTTAAGCGTGAAAATAAGAAGTCAAACACACTTCACAAAGATTACACAACTTGACTTCAACCTCCAAAACTTTCATCAAACTTTTTTTTTCCTTTTAACAAAGAGAACAACCTTCTTTGATTACGGTATCACCTTAACAATTCTAACAAAGAAGAGTTGAAGACCATAACATATTAATTCTTTAAGAACTAATAAAACCCCTCAAACACTTTGCTTAAACAATTTCAGCTACTACATAAGTCATGAGATCAAAGATCGCATACACACTATCAAAACTTTTGATTTAAATAGTACCATGGAATTTATTCAAATTCTTCTATTTAATGAACCTTCAACATTACCATCATAACCACAAATTGACCAACATACTAACATCAGAACATTACATTCTTAACAAGCATCATTATATCCTCAACTCCTTCTTAAACTTTTCCAAAAGAAACATAAGAAATCACTTCATCATGTTTCTAATATCTAAATAAGATTGCAACTACTTAATCTAGGAGAACCTAGTGCATAGCCACATAAATAGAACAAAGCTCTTAAACAAGGTGATACTAGAACATGACAATCTCACAAAACATTCTAGCATAAATCCCTTACTAGATTTCGTATATTCAATTCTTGTGGATGCTCAACTCTAATTTAGCACAAATTAATTGTACTCTAGTCACATCGGCAATTATTGATTACTATTTTATCACAACGGCATTCATGATCCTAACTTCGTTTTACAATCATAAAACAATCATGAGCATAGATTACATATCCTACCTTACATTCGAAATTAGAACGAAATAACTTTAATCTTCAATAATACCGACTTTGTAAGACTAGATTACGCAAGTCTATACATCAACATTCATCTATTTCTTTATACATATTTCAATAATCTAACATGGTAAAGATAGATGAAACTAGCAATTGTGCACGCTCATAAAGTATCTAAATAAAAGACATATTAACGATTAATATTACCAAGACAATATTCCCACACCTTCTTCTTAATAATTCCAAGCAGTTAGATTAATCATGACGACAAACATAATTCCATGTATCCAACATGATAGAATTTTAATCAATCATAATAATCATTGTAACTCTTTGCACTCTCCTCAATAACTACATGGGTTCCAATCATGTATAGGCAATTTCTTAATCACTGTTCTTTAATAAACTATTACAAGCAATATCAAAATTAATCAACTACACTTCCAAGGATGCTAGTTGGAATTAATTATGCACCACGCTAACTTCACAACTTGACAATTCATACCATACGAGTTAGCTTAGATGATCACCACCTTCTACTTAAGCATAGCAAAATAACATAAAGGATTTTAACACTCTCTTTCAAAAGAAGAGGAACAATAAACTTCAACGCCGAGATACGAAAATACAAAGATCCAAAGCTTTCACATAACAATGAGTTTTGCAACTCAAAACTTGCATTAACAAGAGAAAATACCAAGCGAGCCAATAAGTCATGATTCACAACAAGACAAAAGTCCCACGAAGGAACTAACCTTACAAATCAACAATAAGCACATGTAGCAAAGTATCTCAGTAGTCCGGAAAGAAACAATAACTGCTTCAAGGAACAAGTAGAGACCAATTGCATACCCTCAACTGCAAGAACCACAATCTCAAAAGAAATTCATTAACTGCAATCAGCCAAGAATTGGCGAAATCAACTTAAGGATAATAACGACTTTTCTAATAAATTCACCATAACACTGCAATTAAGTTACCCGAGGTAACTACATTGCTAATCCTCATACTACAAACAATGATATAATCTGCAATACCAAGGTAGCACATCACAACATCTACATCATATCATTGACTATTCTCACCATACAAATCATAGGAGCAAATCATAATCATACAAGATTATCAATAAGCATACAAGATTATCTCATAATGTAAATCATCAATATAACATGTCAAAAGCATAAATGCAATGCTTGACCCATCCCATCCTCATGCACCAAGGTGTCAATTTAATAGTTTAATTACCACGGACCTAAAGCCCGCTCGATACCAATCAGTAACACCCGACCTAACATAGGCACGAAATGCTACTAACTATCCACAATAAAACAACAACTAATATAGGTTACCTAAAATTTCGCATAACCTCCTTTGTTTATTAACCGATGGCGGTTTAAATATGCATGAATAGCACAAGTTCTAAATAATGAACGGAAAGATAATATCCAATGATACTAAGTCTTTATTACATTTAATCGATGGAATATAAATGAACCAATTAAGCTAACAAGCCAACAAGATTATCATGATCGTCTTTATTTCTTATTGAAGGAATAGTGCACGTGCAACGGCTAATCCTTTTGATCCCATATATGCCATTCTCACATTGGTACCTAAAACAAATAAACAAACAAAGAAGAGTGAGTCCAATGACTCGGCAAGTATATCAACATCAATACCAATGATCATTAACGTCAAGTTAAACAATTAACATAGAACATCATGCTATGCAATATGATCAAAATCTCCTCTTTCTCATCTCTTTCGTATTTTACGGTGTCGCGGAGTGTGCATCCGTCAATGCACACCATGCCTGCCCTCGGTGCAGGGACCAATGCCCACACTCGCAAGTGTGGGGACCTCGATGCTTGATCACCGCATGACCAAGACTTCAACAATTCTCAATATGATGCATATATGTGAATGTATCAAAAGATAACGAGCATTCACCATACTACGCATCAACCAATCTCATAAATGCCATAATGTAAACATAACATAAATAGCATTCTCAATTCATCACTTACTCATACTCACAATTTAAACAGCCATGATTCAACCATCATCCAAACAATTCAACAAATCCATAAACACACAGATTTTCACATCACAAATATACTTGCCTCAACCGCGAGAAAATGAAGAACGCGTAGAAGGCACAACCCCCGGAATCCGCTCTCCTCCTGAATATTTAATTAATAATTACTAACATAACAGTAACGGGTTTCTAGATACAAAATATCAGCAACCCCAAATTCCCCAACAATTTATCTCAATTAAAATCCCCAACTCCCCTCGGCCAAATCTGCCCAACCACAGACAGCCAACTTCCAAAAATCATAACTTTCAGTACGTAACTCCAAATTAAGCGTTCTTAGACTCTCTGTAAAGATAATTAAATTATCTACAAAAACTTAGTTGGGGAGACTCTCTGATTCGGCCATTTACGAACCGATCCAAACCCTTTTATAAAGCATCCAAATTCACGTCGGACTCTCTGGACAGCGCACTAAAACAGGCATAACTTTCGCCCAGAAACTCGGAATCCGGACTTCTTTACCTCTACTGAAAGCTAAGAAACTTATCTACAACTTTCTCAATTTGAAGGACTCCTGAATCGCAACTATTTCCGTCGCACAAACCGATCTACTAAACTCTGTCTAGAACTACCCCGATCTGCAGAACAGTAACACTAGAAAATTCATAACTTTCGCTACACAAATCCGAATCACGTGTTCTTGTACGCCCTGGAAAGATAATTAAACCCTTTACAATTTTCTAGAAGGGGTCCAGACCTGAATCCCGACGAAACTAGATCAAAACCGCTGATAAACAACTACTGTCCCAGCAGCCCAGAAAACCGACGAATCTAAATCGATTAAAAACTCATCTAGAGACTACCAGGGATTACCCTTGACGACACGACGACGAACACGTCGACGAACATGACCGGAAAACCCCCCTTTTTTTTCCCCCCCCAAACTTTTTTAAAAAATTTTTTGGTTAACCCCCCGGGGCCCCCAAAAAAAAGGGGGCCCTTTTTAAAAAACCCCAAAAAACCGGAAAAAACCCCCAAAAAAAAAAACCCCCCTTTTAAAAAAAAAATTTTTTCCCCAAAAAAGGTAAAAAAAAAAAAAAAAAAACCCCAAAAAAATTTTTAAAAAAATTCCAAATTTAAAAACCCCCTTTTTCCCCCTTTTTTAAAAATTTTAAAATTTTTTTTTAAAAAAAAAAAAGGGGGGTTTAAAAAAATTTTTTTTAAAAAAAAATAAAAAATTTTTTAAAAAATTTTTAAAAAAAATTTTTCCAAAAATTAAAAAATGGGAAAAAAAAATTAATTTTTCCCCCCCCCCCCGGGGAAAAACCCCCCTTTAAAAAAATTCCCAAAATTTTTTTTTAAACCCGGGGGGGCCCCCCCCCCTTTTTAAACAAACCAAATTTAAAACCAAAAAAAAAAAAAAAAATTAAAAAATTTTGGGAAAGGAAAAAAAATTTTTTTTTTGGGAAAAGGGGGCCCCAAAAAAAAGGGAAAAACCCCCCGGAAGGAAAAAAAAAAAAAAAATTTTTCCCTTTTTAAACTAAAAAAAAAAAAAATTTTTTTTTTTTTTTTAAATTTTTAAAAAAGGGCCGGGGGGGGGGCCCCCCCCAAAGGGGGGGGTTTTTTTGGGGCCCCCAAAAAAACCCCCCCCCCCCCAAAACCCCCTTTTTTTCCCCCCCGGGGGGCCCCCCCAAAAAGGGGGGGTTTCCCTTTCCCCCAAAAAGGAAAAAAAGGGGGGGGGAAAAAAAGGGGGGGCCCCAAAGGGGGGGGGGGTTTTTTTTAAAAAAAAATTTTTTCCCAAAAAAAAAATTTTTTTAAAATTTAAGGGGGGGAGGGGGGCCCGGGGCCTTTCCCCCGGGTTTTAAGGGGGAAAAGGGGAAAAAAAAAAAAAAATTTAAAATTTTAAAAAATTAATTTTTTAAAAAATTTTAAAAAAAATTTTTTTTAAGGGAAAAGGGAAAAGGGGGAAAAGGAAAAAAAAAATTTAAATTGGGGGGGGGGGGTTTTTATTTTTAAAAATTTTTTGGGCCGGGAAAATTTTTAAAAATTTTTCCCTTTTTTTTCCCCCCCCCCGGGGGGGGGGGGGGGTTACCCTGGAAAAAAGGGAAAAGGAAAAAAGGGGGAAAAAAGGGAAACCCAAAAATTTTTGGGGGGGAAAAAAAATTTTAAAAAAAAAAAAAAAAAATTTTTAAAAAAAAAAGGGAAAAAAAAAAAGGGGGGGTTTTTTTTTTTTCCTTTTTTTTTAAAAAAAATTTTTTTAAAACCAAAAAAAAAAGGGAAAGGAAAAAATTTTTAAAAAAGGGGGGAAAAAAAAAAAAAATTTTGGGTTTTAAAATTTGGGAAAAAGGGGAAAAAAAAAAAAAAAAACCCCTTTTAAAATTTAAAAAATTTTTTTTTTAAAAAAAAGGGGGCCAAATTACCCCCCAAAAAAAAAATTTTTTTAAAAAAAGGGTTTTTAAAAAAAAAAATTTTTTTTTTAAAAAATTTTTTTTTTTTTTATTTGGAAACCTTTTTTTTTTTTTTTTTTTTTAATTTTTTTTTTTAAAAAAAAAAAAATTTAAAAATTTAAAAAAAAAAAAAAAAAGGAAAAAAAATTTTTTTAATTAAAATTTTAAAAAATTTTTTTAAAAGGGAAAAATCCGGAAAAAAACCAAAAAAAAGGGAAAAATTAATTTTTAAAAAAAAAAAAATTTTGGGTTTTTTTCCCTTAAAAAATTTTTTGGGGAAAGGGAAAATTTGGGTTTTTTTTTCCGCCCCGGGCCTTTTTCCCCCAGGGGTTTTTGGGGCCGGGGGGGGAATTTGGGGGGCCGGGTTTGGGGGGTTTCCCAAAAAAACCAAAACCCAAAATTCCCCAAAAAAAAAGGGGGGGGGGGGGGGAAAAAAGGGGGGGTTTTTTTGGGGGGGAAAAACGGGGGAAAAGGGGGGGGGGGGGGGGGGGCCCCTTTTTGGGGTTTTTTCCCGGTGAAAAAAATTTTTTTTTTTTGGGGGGGGGGGGGGGGGGGGGGGGGGGGCGGGGGGGGGGGAAGGGGGGTTTTGGAAACGGGGGAAAAAAAAAACCCCCCCCCCAAACCGGGGAAAAACCCCAAAAAGGGAAGGGGGGGGCCTAAAGGAAAGGGGGGGGGGGAAGGGGGGGGGGGCCCGGGGAAAGGGGGGGAAGGGGGAAAAAGGGGGGTTTTTGGGGGGGAAAATTTGGTTTTTTTAAATTTGGGAAAAGGGGGGCCCTTTTAAAAAGGGGGTTTTTAAAAGGGGAAAGGGGAAAAATTAAATTTTTTTTTGGGAAAGAAAGGGGAAAAAAAGGGAAAAAAATATTTTTGGGGAAAATTAAAAAAATTTTTAAAAAAAGGGGAAAAATTTAAATTTTTAAAATTTTGGCTTTTAAAAAAAAATTTTTTTTTTTAAATTTTTAAAAAACGACTTTGGTAATCTAGCATATATCATTCAGTCCACACACTTGGCAATCATCGGCCCAGCTCACTACGCGTGCGTCGATGTTCTTGTAAGCACATGTTTGCTATTTCACATTGCGTGTTCCATTTCACACATCTCTAACCCACTCCGTTCATGTCAGCAGATCATGGAGCACTGCTATTTCTTTCAATGGATAGACGGTCCGGATATGTACGACAGGGCATTTATCGAGCAAAAATACATACTTAACTACTTGGTAGCACCTGGGAGATTTACATGCTGGAAACCTTACACCCCGGATGGCAGCGAAAAGGACAAGGGTAAGGCGCTAGTGGTCCTTGAAGCCCCCGCTAAACGCTAGCTTATCTCTAATTGGGATAAATCTACACAAAGTTGTAGAAACTGAATACTAGGCCTAGGTCACGGGGTCAAAGCTCATGCGGGAGATAAGCGAAAGGCACCGGTGAACCCAAGTGTGTACGACGACCGACTGGAACCATGGCTTTGAAAAGGCACACATGTATCTTAGCTATAGTTGGGGTTGATGATTCATATGTTGCCACTTGTATCATATAAATAGTGAGGAAAACATACGCATTTAACTAAACCTCAAGCACCATGTAATCCACACATTCATTATGAACTACTTCGTTGGCCTATACATGGTCCATTATAATGACTATTTGCGACAACACATCTTTAGTACATAACACAGTGAGTTCGTGGTGGTGATTCATCTGCCCCTCTGAACTCCGTTGCATTTTCCTATAAAATTTCTATGCACACACGAACAAAACATAATATGATTTCTTAATGCGTATCAAATCACGTGCTTTCAAGTAGTTTGCACGGGGAAGTATTTTTATAAGCAAGCTAACGAGTTGAGTTAGAGCAAAATCTAAATTAACGAGTTTAATTGAAGCAATTTTGAATTGACTCAACGAGTTTTTTCACCTTTGCCATTTTTCTGCGGCACTGGCCTCCCGCGCTAGCCAAGCCATCTACTAAGCTAGTGCAGCTTGGCAGGCTCCTATCGAGTTGGGGCGGCTCGACAGGTGCCTGTCGAGCTGCACCGGCTCCGCAATGCTTGGCCTGCCCGCCTTGGCTCTGCTTGCCACACCCGCTCGCCCAACCACGTCGCTTCTCTCCTACCAAGCTATGGCGGCACGGTAGATGATACGTATTGTCTGTCGTACCTTCCGAGCTCAGGGAGAGGACCGTTTTTACAAAAAAATGGGTGCTAGAGGGCCATTATTAAAAAAAACATTATATCAATGTTCTATGTGTGAACTGTTCTTGCTCTAGACCAGTTGAGTTGCTCTTATTAGCATGTTCAACTGACTCTAGGTGCTTGTTGCTAGGGCTATAAACGAGCCGAGCTCGAGCGAGCTTGGCCTTCCAGGCTCGAGTTCGGTAGAATCTCAAGTCGAGCACGAGTTGGGGTCCGAGCCTAGACTAGCTCGGCTCGGCCTAAGCTCGAGTAGGCTCGAACTCGGCTCGTTGAAGCTCGGTAACAATTAAAATAATTTATTATGCACTAATTTTCAATAATAAGAAAAATATATACTAATTTTCAATAATAAGAAAAATTCAAGCTCGACTTCGACTCGAGTAAACTTGATAACAGTCAAAATAATTCAAATATATACTAATTTTTAACAATAAGAAAAACTTGAGCTTGAATTCAGCTTAGATAAACTCGGTAAGAATTAATATGTATCACTATTTAAGTTTGAATCGAGCCTCACGAACTATTTGAGTTTGGCTTGATAAAGCTCATGAGCTTGAGATCAATCTCGAATTAAGTTTATTCAAGATTTGTGCTGAGCTTGAATCAATCCTAAAATGAGCTGAGGTTGGGTAATCCGTGAGGGTTGAGCATTTTTTTTCCGCCGTACTTTTGTTGCTATCTCCACTCACCACGAGAGAGGATAATTCTCGATGGGAAATTTTTTTTATTCAGTCAACAGGTTCCCTGCAGGTTGGCTGTGACGTTCCTGATACCTCCCAAGCCTATGTCTATGAGAGTGCACGACAGCACGAGCAATGTTGTCCTCTAGGTAGACTCTATACAGTGATCTAGTAAAAACAATGAATCCGTGGTGTCCTCTCTCTACCATCGCCAGCACTACATCCAAAGGTTGATAGCAACTACCAACAGGGAGTCTTAAGAAGTCGTGACATCTTTATACCCAATGAATCTGTGGTGTCCTCTCTCTACCATGACCAGTACTGCATCCAAAGGTTGATAGCAACTACCACCAGAGACTCTTAAGAAGTCGTGACATCTTTATACCCAACAATTTAGTGGATGAATTTGGTACACTCCTATTTTACAATGTTGTTCTCAGAGCGGCTTTAATGTCACCTGGCCCATGGTTTCAGCAACCCACTCCACACCACTTTAACTACTCTCTATCCTAGACTTTTTTAGACTGATTATTTATGATTTATAGTTTAAATATTTGAATTCTGTCTGTTCGTGAAAGTCAGTATATATAGAAAAATAGTCGCATGCTAATTTAGCCAGTACAGCTAATCTTAATATAATTTTTACTACAACCTTCCTTTTGACTCCACCTTGAAAAAACACATTGTTTAAGAGCTAGTTACTGTAGACAGTACGAGCATAAACCAACAAAAGGCTGGTTCGAACCTAGCCTAGGTACATGGAGGATATTGGAAAATTGACTCAATAGAAGCTTAAATAGGGAAATTTAGCTAAATTATCGTAACCGTGTGATACAACATCCAATTTACAAGAAATAATGCCGCATAACACTGCTGTCGCAGCTGAAACACATAAACCATTGTGTTAGTCTCTTTGTTTCACAATAAAGGTTCAAGTCTTCCATATGCACACATCAAGGAGATATAAAATCGAGAGAGGTTTTAAACCTTACCTATCCTTGTTAAATCAAATGCTCTACTCTCCAACCTTATATACAAGAATGCAAGGACAAGAAGTTTTACATCAATTGATTGGTGCCAAAAAACAAATGTTGTCATTGATGGAAAATCGAGTCAATCCTTCCTGCAGAATTACAAAAAGTACAGATTTCCAGCAAAAGATACGAGTGGTGTTTATGGATTGTTAAAATGTGAGGTTGGATCAGCTTGCTTTGAGGATTCACGCTCAAACAGTTTGTATGTCCTTCTGAATTTTTCAACTTGAAGGCGGTAAAGGCTCCATCCCAGTCCAAAACGACACACTTTGGTCCTTTTCTGGTTCCTCTCATAGTCACCCAACATTACACAAATTATATACCTCTGTAGAAGTCTCAGAATAATGACTTGCATGGGATGCCCGGCCAGTAGGCCTCTTGTTCATATACTAGCAATGCTTCACACACTAGCCACCTCTATCTGCCATGGTAACGTCACTACCGATCAATCTGATTCTTCCTGGTGCAGTCCAGACCAGGCCGCAGCGCTCCTTCGGCTAAGCAATCCTTCTTCTTCGACAACTCGATCACCACCCTCCAATCATGGCAAGCCGGCACCGACTGCATGATGCCGCTGGGAGGGCGTTGTCTGCCATGGCACCACCCGCAATGTCACTGTGCTCTTCAGCCTCACCTCCCTCCGATACCTTGACCTCAGCACGAATGATTTCCGTGGATCCCGCATTCCGGCACATGGCTTTGAGAGGCTCTCCATGCTCAACCAATTGATGATTCATAAACGTCGAGTGTTTTCTCTCCTGAATATATAATCAATTTGAGTTTTAAGGAGGGAGTAATTATAATTAATGAGCCAATTAAGGTGAGTTAACTCTAGCTAGGTCATTGGATGGGATGGATGGATGGATGGTCAAGACGAGGGACGGCAGGACCAACTCTAAACATTGGTGTTAGATTCAACCAATCGAACGGTCATACATTATTCGGGGAAAATGGGCGTACTTAGTGAGAGACCATGTGGAGATGACCTCATGTTTGTGATAAGTAAGTGACTCTTGTTTTAGAAAGATTGAGTTTGATTTTTGAAATTTGTGTTGTCTCTGCAAAGTCGTAAGCCTTAGAGAGTGGTCGGTAGACCATTTACGACCACGTTGTCGGTAGCATGTGGTCGGCAGAACCTCTTACGACCACGTTGTGCCGCTTATGATCACGTTGTGTGTCGCCGTGGTCGGCTGGAAGAATTACGACCATGTTGTCGACTCAAATTTACGACCATGTTGTCCGTGGTCGGTAGTCGAAAGCGGGTTTTCGACCACATTGTCGGCAGACGGGCTTTCAACCACGTTATCCGTGGTCGGTAGTCGAAAGCGAGTTTTGACCACGTTGGCTTCGACCACGTTGGTTTTGACCATGTTGGTCTCGACCACGTTGGCTCCAACCACATTGGTTTCGATCACGTTGGTTCGACCACGTTGTCCGTGGTCGGTAGTCGAAAGCTTCAACCGCAGTGGTCGGTGGTTGGTAGCTTCGACTACCGTGGTCGATGGTCGTGGCTTCGACCGCCATGATCGGTGGTCGGTAGCTTCGACTACCGTGGTCGATGGTCATGGCTTCAACTGCCATGGTTGGTGGTCGGTAGTTTCGACTACTATGGTCGATAGTCGTAGCAAACTTGGGCATGATCGGTAACTTCGACTTCAGTGGTCGAAAGTCATAGCGATCAGCTCGAGTAAGTCGTAGCGTCCGTCTTAGTAGTCGGAAGTAGTTGCGATCAGCTCTAGCAAGACGTAGCTTCGACTACAGCGGTCGGAAGTGGTTGCGATCAGCTCGAGTAAGTCGTAGCTTGTGGTCTCGATGGTCGTAGCAGACTTGGGTGTGGTCGAAGGCTGTTAGCGATGGTCGCAACTTCTATTCTGGTGGTCGTACTGACTTCAGGGGTGGTCGTAACGACCTGCTATGTGGTCATAGGCTTTGAGTTCTTCTTGTCTTGTGCACTCGAGTGGTCGTAAGTGGCTTACGACCAGCTGGGGTGTTTTCCGAGTACATTCTTTAGATACAGATTGATGAACTCTAGCTATAGTGTTGTGCTATGTGATATTTTGCTTGCCTATTGTGTTTGCAAGACCTTGGACCTAAGTCATGGTTAGGAGTGAAGGACCGGGACAAGACACAGGGAAGTGTTGAGGTCCAGAATGTCGAAGAAGCCGAAGATGACTGATGGTTGCCAGGTGGTTGTAAGCATGGTCGGCAAGGAAATAAGAAGCTTCCGGGAAGGTGCCTGAGGGGTAATTTGGTGAATTGACTCAGGCCTGCAAAAGGAAGCGATTTTTGTTAAAGCATTGTGCTCTGTTTGTGCTAACGGGTTGTCGTGTGTGTAAAACCTGGTGCTAGTTGGGGTTAACGGGTTACCCCTCGCTACTGAAGACTATAAATAAGAGGGTAGAGCACCAGTGTTGTAGAGCTTTTTTAGAGAAGCTCTGGGGTTTTATTTTCTGTTCTTACATAAGTTGTTCTCTGTGACAGCGCTTGTGCTCCTGGTCCTCCTGGATGGAGTAGTTATAGAAACCTCCATGAATGCAATACATCAATCTTTGTGCTTCTAATTGAGTTTTTATGTCTGATTGATGTATGGTGGACTTGTTCGTGTTTTCTCTATTCAATCTTCTCTTCTCTTCTGTCTGAGAGTTTGTTTCCTTTCGAGTTGCTCAATATTTGACTTGCTCTATACTAGGAATCATCCTCAAAGCCACCTTGGCTAGTCTATTCCCAGGAGCAAGGTCTGGTTGTAGTTCATCTTTCTCTCAGACATGGTCGTAAGCTTTCTCCGCGATTTCTAGCAGAGATCTCTATTTTGTTGCTAATTTTCAATTAAAAGTCAGTGCAATTTCTTGAGATCTTCATCTTTCTGTGTGCAAAATTTCTTGGCCTTTTGTTCCCTAAGTCAAAAGTTCTTTGAGTTCTTGGTCTTGCGGGTGTGCGCCTCCCGACAGTCCTCTGTTTTATCAGATGCGCTAAGACCACCTCTTCGACCATGGCTAGTTCTGTCGACTTCTTGTCTTCAGGTTTTTGTGGTCGTATGTAGTTGAAGTCAGTGCAATCTTTGTTTGGTACGTCAACTAGATTTACGAGTAGGTTGGTTTTGACCATGGTCAAGTACCAGACCGCATCGCACCCTTTTCGATCATGTTGATCTTCTATCGCGGTAATCTGGCTTTGACCACGTTAATCATTCGACCACTTGTTGGCCTACGACCACGTGTGTTCGATCGAAGAACTGACTGTCTTCGTCCGAGTAGTTTGATCGACCACAAGTTGGTGTTCGACCACTCCGTACATAGACAGACACCCGCTCGGTCGTTTCGACCACGGTATTGAGACTTACGACCACACAGTAAGTTTCGACCGCTCTGGTCTGTCTTCGGCCAGCATCTAGTTCTTCTCTGGTTCGGTTTGTTTTCTCGACTTCCAGTAAGCATTCGATCCCTAACTTCATAGCTCAGTAGCTATTGGAGAAGAAGGGTTGTGTGAATATTGGGGAGGTTTGAAGGCACCATTCACCCCCCCTGTTGCCTATTCGGTCCTACACTTAGCAAAGAACAAACCCACCATTTCTATAATATTATAGATATAGAAAACTTATAAATTTTTTGATATTAATTTTCATCCAAATGGAATTTATTAAGAACCATAAGTATTGACTAAAAATGGAACATAGTCCCCCATGCAAATTTTAGTCAACATGGCATCGAAAATAAATGTCCATTACCTCCCCAACACGAAAAAGGGACAACAGCTCCAAGGCTGTAGATCTCTCCTTTATGAACAAGGATTCTGATTTTGTTTCTGAAGAATATGATTCCTTTTTTAATATTTGAATTGATAACATGTTTATTTAGCTTTGCCATATACCCAAAGTGATCGTTTCATTCATTTTAATTGAATAGAGGAGACATACCTTTAACATTATAACATAATAAAGTATTGTTGCACAAATTGTTCACCATTGCATTCTTTAATATTTTTGACTTTGTTTATTAAATTTAGTGTTGCACAAAATTATGTTATGAAAATATCTTACAAATATTTCCAAAATACAAAAATTTTAATATTGAAAAACAAGACCTATTTTTCAGTAAAACGGAGCAGTGCTTCTAGTAACACTTCATTGCAGAACGCAACAAGAATCTTAAAATAGCACATATCAAGATTTTTTCTTTTGGAAAGTGTACTTGAAAATTTCTTGAAATTTCTCACGGATGTTTTCCATGTTATTCAATAAAACTCCATGTGTATTAATATTCTGATTTTAGATGGTATTGCATATTGAGTTAATGCTTGTCTCATCTTAAAATAACTATGTAAAAAGTTGTACTTATTCCCATTTTCTGTTGCACGGCGGCAATGTACATTAGTCACACTCTAATTTTTAGTAATAAAATCCAGGTGGAAGTGGTTGTAGTCAAAACATTTAACCTTTGAATATTGTCTCAAATTTTGGCTTATCACTCATAGACACGGACATTAAATGTTGGTTGTGTTAAGGATATTAGAGATAGAATATGAATTGTATTATTCCATTCCTTATATGTCTCACATAATATTCATAATATGGTATCAAAGCATAGGTTTCAAACCTAGTCACCTCCAGCTCAAGTCTTCCACGGCTGCCCCCGGGAGGAGCTAATCTCGGGGGCGGCCACCGCTTGCCGCCACCGCCTCGTGCACACCGTCGCCTGCCCCTATGCTCGAGCCGTCGCCCGCGTGCCTGCGCCGCTGCCTTCGACGCCGTGCAGCCCCGATCCTACTGCCTCTGGGCCGGATCCTCATCGACGGCTACCTCGTGCTAATGCCGCCGTCACCCGCGCCCCTGTCGTCCAAGATCTGGGCCACCGCTCGCTTCTTCTTGGTCACCGTCGCGCGGATTCTCGTTGTCCCGCCCGAAGGCGGCTGGATCCACCGTCGCACGCGCCGGATCTGGCCACCTCTGACGCCGTCAAGTCCGGATCCGGCCATCTTCGCCATCGCCGAGCTTGGATCTGGCCCATCTCCAGCCCATGCTGGCCCTCTCCGCTCCATCCCGGCGTGGATCCGGGCTCCTCGTGCGGATATGGCTTCGCCCCGCCTGGATCCGGCCGCCTTCACGCCGAATAACAAGGTTGGTTGTTCATAATACTGGATAATAACAAGGTTATCTTGATATTTTTAACCATTCTATAGGAAATACGTCTTCTTTGTTGGAATTCTTTTGTCGGGTCTTACGGTCGAGTGCTTCCGCTTCCTCTGTTCTAACTTTGACCTCGTAGTAAACACTGTGCACTCTGCTTTCGGTTGTGACTATGTTCTTTTTGTTGTCGGTCAATCTTTCTAGTTTCCAGTGGATCGTCTGTCTTCGACTGCGTGACTCGATCGACCATGAGTTGGCGTTCGATCTCTCTGTCACAGACGGTCTATCTCTCCGTCAGATCGACTACGGTAGAATGTTTTGACTGCTCTGTTTTGTTCTCGGCCAGCGGCTGTTCTTTATCTGGTTTGGTTGGTTTATCTCAGTTTTCAGTGAGCTTTCAACTTCTTACTTCATAGCTCTGTAGCTATTGGAGAAGAAGGTTTATGAGAATACTTGGGGAGGTTTGAAGGCACCATTCACCCCCTCTATTGCCAGTTCGGTCGTACAAGTGGTATTAGAGCTAGTTAGCTCTTCTATGTAGATCTTAACCGGTCTGTTGAGCCATGGCGACAAACAAGTATTCCACCAAGATTCCTCTCTTCACCGGGACCGACTATCCCTTCTGGAAGAGTAGGATGGAGTCTTACATACAGGCTCAGGGCTATGCGATATGGAGAAAGGTGAAAACTCATTTTGTTGTTCCAGCCGATGAAAACATCACAGTGGTAAATATGCTAGATGTGGAGGCAAATGCTAGGGCAAGGAACATCATTATCCAAGGTCTAAGCAGAAACGAGTTTGATCGCATATCTCATCTTTCGTCGGCCTACGACATTTGGGTGACCCTCGATGTATACCATAAGGGCACCACCCAAATCAAGACCATGCGACAGGACCAGTACAAGCGATAGTATAACAAGTTTGAGATGCTCGCTGGAGAGTCCTTAGATGAGTGTTTTGCCAGGTTTCACAAAATTTTGAGCAACCTCCAAGCAGTTGGTCTCACATACCCTAACTTAGATAACGCTCGCCAAATGCTTTCTGCCTTAGACCTGCGAGTTTGGGAGATGAATGTGACCACCATCAAGGACACGACTGATCTCTCGACATTGACTCTTGATGCGTTGTACTCACGCCTCATGACTCACGAGATTGACATTGTCTCTCGCAAGTTGAAATCACAGTCGATGGCTTTGGTCACCGATCCCAGGGCCTGTTCTTTTTGGCTGCGGCTTGTGGCTTTTGGATGCGGCTTGTGACTTTTAGGCTGTTTGTACAAGAGATTACAAAGTAACAGAAACTCACATGTGGTTTTTGCTAATAAAAATGAAGTCAATAAAGTATATACTACAATTAACTAGTAGACCCTATCTTGAAAAAATACCTCGTTTAAAAATTAGTTACTGTAGAAAAGCCGAAAAGTAGCTTTTAGAAGCTGAAAAGAACAGGGCCCTAGTCCTATTTCTGGAGCTTCTTCTGATGGTGCTGGCTTTTCCTTAGCTGCTCTCTGTGAGATAAGTGATGATCAGATAGAGCAGGTCCTAGAGAACGAAGTATCCCTTTTAGCCAGAAAGTTTTCACATGCTTATAAGAGGGTTAGGGAGAGAAAGAGAGGAGGGCTGGTGATTTACTTTGAGTGTGGTGGCCCCAACCACATTCAAGCACATTGCCCCAAGCTGGAGAAGGACAAAAACGACTATGACGGCGTGAGCAAGAATGACTACATCAACAAGAACTACAACAAGAAGCCCAAAGCTTATGGTAAAGAGAAGATGTACCGTAACCCTGGTAAAGCCAAGAAGCTCTTCCACCGCGTCCTCACCGCCTTCGACAACTTCGATTTTGGCGACATGGAAGGCTGGAGCGACAACGACGGCAAGGATGATCAAGACAAGGACGCCAAGGGTGATGATGACTTCATCGGCATGTGCTTCATGGCTGACGAGAACGGCTCAGATGCTGCTCATGCTCTTCCTCCGTTTTGGAATAAATCAGGATATCATCGATGAACACTACTACAAAGTCATCCAGATACTTGTGTAGCATACTGTTCATCATCTCCATGAAGACAGTAGGGGCATTTGTCAATCCAAAGGACATAACTGTAAACTCATAGTGCCCATATCTTGTGGAGAAAGCTATCTTTTCAATGTCTTGTTCCCACACTCGGATTTGATTATACCCATATTGTAGATCAATTTTGGAGAACACCTTGGCTCCTTTCAATTGATCAAACAGGTCCTCGATACGAGGCAATGGGTATTTATTCTTAATGGTCACCTGATTGAGAGCACGGTAATCTATACACATACGTCAACTCCCATCCTTTTTCTTAGTGAATAAGACAGGGGCTCCCCAAGGTGACACACTACGATGAATCAAGTCTTTGGACAACAACTCATCTAATTGCTTCTTCAACTCCTCTTGTAGGGGTCGTGCCAACCGGTAGGGGGACATGGAGATAGGTCTTATGCCAGGAACAAGATCAATTCTGAACTCCACATTTCGCTTGGGTGGCATACCCGGAAGCACTTCAAGAAACACATCGGGATACTCATGCACCACAGGAATATCTTCAATGTGCGATGGCGTACTTGGCTTCTCCGTAAGGGCTAGAAGTAACCTAGACTTCATTGTACGTCGGCAAGGGAACAGGTTGGCCAACACAAAGAGCGAACATGTGGGTGCATTCCCCTGAAAAAGACTATCTCCTTCCCTGAAGAAGCTTGCAAGGTGACCGTCCTCCAAAAGCAAGAAATCACGGCTTGGTAGCGATGCAACCAATCCATGCCAAGGATAACATCAAAAGGCATTAACTGTATAACTATTGCAACAACACAGCCAGGGCATACTGTGAAGCTAGCAATGATACCCCTTGGGCTACTAACCATAACTGATTGGGAAGTTTGCTAGACACTCAACTTGGCCTTTCTAACAAACTCTCGGGACACAAAAGAATAGGTAGCACCGGAGTTGAAAAGAACAAGGGCTTCACATGAGTCCACTAATAGGGTACCTATCACCACGTCAGGTCGACTCGCGGACTCAGCAGCAGGTAGTGAGTAGACTCCGGGTGGTGTCGGGGCGGCGAGAGCCCCAATGCTCTACTGTGGTGGCAACGGGACTGGAGGCAATGTAGCATGCTGGAATAGAGGAGTCGATGTAGGATGCTAGTAATACCCGACGGGTGGAGCCCAGGAAAGAGGGGGCTACAGCACAGGGGCAGCCGCCATCATCTGGACTGACCCCCGAGGTGTAGTATTTGATGAGGAAGAAGATATTGGCCCCACTTGAGAATACTAGAGGGGTTTTGATGACAAACCCGCTCCATGTGGCCTGACCGGCCACAATGCCGACACACCCCCATCCAGGTGCAGTCAGCAGCACGGTGCCCACCTCTACACTTGAAACAGATCATGCCCTATCCTGGGATAGGATGGTAGGCTGGGGTCGCCGATGAGGAATGAGGCACTGAAGAAGACGGCCTCGAAGACTTAGACTTGGATGATTGTGGGGGACGCTGGCCCCACTTGGATTTCTTAGGAGCGGGTCACTGCAATGACCCAATCCCTTCAGTGAAGCTCCTCTTCTGGCCAGCACCAAAAGTGCTCAGACCACCAGAGGGTTGCAGCCCTTTAGTGAGCTGCATCTCCATCTTCATCCCTCTGGCCTGCTCCACCACGGACCTAGTCGCCCGGCGCAGTAGCTCCTATGACATGCCAAAACTCAGAGTTGAGCCCTCGGCGGAATCTTTTGGCCTTCTCAAGGTCGTTACTGGCGATCGATGGCACGAAGCTACGGTCATCTCCATGCTCTCCACAAAAGAATCTAGGTAATACCTCGCCTCGAACTGCTCGGCAAAGATTTCCCAAGTAGTGGAACCCTGGGCAGGGGTCCTGGCTGAAAGAACCCCTTCCCACCAGATGTCCGCTTGACCCTTCAATTGGAAAGCCATATAGCGAGCTTTCAACTGAGAGCTCATCTCTAGAGCTTAGAATTGCCTTTCCATGTTGCGCAACCAATCCGCAACCTGGAAAGGTGTACCCGAACCATCAAAGGTATCTAGTCGCAAGGTGTCGGGACCCGGATTTCCAAATCCAGCCCCTCTGTGTATTACAGCACTAGTCCCAGATCAAAGCTAGTGCACATAGTTAAACAGTGATGATTACATTGCCAACAACGAAATTACATTAATAAAGAGAGTACAGGTCGAAAGACCTTTATTACAACGAGGTTACAAGACCTCGCACTCATACAAAAGATAAAGCACAGTGAAGCAAAAGTAAATCCAATGAGAGGACCCATCAATTCGCCACGTGCAATTGGTGAGGGAAGCGCAACCTAGAACTCCTGAAAGCCTTCGTCGAATCCATAAGCTCCATAGTCGAACGTTCCATCTTGGGCTTCATACTCTTCTGGGTATTATTTTAAGTGTAGTATGTGAGTACATAAAGTACTCCGCAAGTCTTGGGAAAATGCAATAGATGCAGGGTTTCACAAAGGAGGGTCATATGGTTCTTTTGCACAAAGCCACATTTTATTTCAAATACCATTAATTATTTTCAAAGGCATCAATTTAACAAGGTGATTGTTTCAACAAAATCTATCAAGTTAAATAGTGAAGGTTACAACACCAACACTTGAATACTGGCTCAACCCGCCAAAGCTCAAAACCACGGGTTAAACCACCCACACTAAAGAACTGGCTAACCGCCAAAGTTCAAGAATACGGGTTACACCACCCACACTAGCTATAACTGCCAGGACAACCCCGGGAGTTCCAACCACTCCCGGTTCCCAAATCTTTTATTTTTAAAGCCAAAAACAATGATCTACCATGTGAATGCATTCCTTGCCCGCCCTTGACCATGGGCACGACTATTCGAATAGTTTTACACTCTGCAGAGGTTGTACACTTTACCCACAAGAGATAAGTTATCTTAACAGTCAACACGCTTCCTTTGGCATGAGACCCAGATAAAATATCACAAAGCTTTTACCTTACTCTAGTCTAGCCAGTTACCACCCGCTGAGGTTTCACCACTGAAGGGTTAAACCACCCAGACAGAAGCCCCCTCTTGCGCCGTATGAGTACAGTAAACCCTGTCCCTCACTGTGAATAACCAGTACACCCTGGCATCCACTTTCCACTGGTGGCACCTAGACTAAACTATCATAAGTTAATCAGCTAGGTCGTACCCATATAGACATGTGGTTGTGCGGTGGTGCTCGATCCGGACAAACACAAGCGTCGGTCCTTAATTGACTAGGGCGGAACATACACAGTACAAGTTCTCGTGCTAACCGCACCAAACCAAACTTACCATCCGCCCCAGTCTAAACCAACTATCACATTTTATTTCATTTTAAAGATCAGTGGCAACATCAATCGCCACTAAATTTCTAAATAAAAGTCTAAATCACAGACATAATATTTTCCCAATCCAAGGTTACAAAAGTTTATGTTGCAAGACTAAGCTTTCTACTACCGGTACAATATTTACCAAAGTTTAATAAAAATCTCATTATTGAGACAAGGGAAAATTCTAGGGTGTCAAAGATACATGGCATTCAACGTCAAATGAGGGTATAACAAAAGTTGGATTAACTAATATTTCTAAAACAAAAATTATCATTTTATGTAACATAGCAATGCATTAATTTAAAATAATTAAAACATTTCTTAAACATAGGTTCAAGATGTTCAAAGGAGACTTGCCTTCGTGTGCGAGCTCTTGATTATCTTGCTGCAGGTCGGCAAAGTCTCCGGCGACGTCGGATTCTACGCAACAAAGCAAATAAATACACATAAAATCAAATAAAATTCAAAAATTGAAAAAGAATGTATATTTAGATAGATTATGATTTTAGAAAAATTTAGAAATTTGAACGGGTCAAATCGGAGTTAAAACGGAAAAGATATGACCTCGGGAAGATTTAATTGAAAGAAAAAGAAAAGGGCGATTTTCCGAATTATTTTTGTACTGAAAATTTAATTATGATGTCATGCTGACGTCAGCAAATATTCGAAATTCAAATTTTCTGACAAGTGGGCCCGGTCCACCGTGGACCGAGTCCACGGACCGGCGGCCGAGCTGAGGTGGCGCACGCGGCGATGTGGCGGCCACGCGGCGGCCAGCACGGCTCGGGCGGTGACGTGGCGACCATGCGAACACAGCGGCCAGACCAAGACCAGGCGCCTGGTCGGCGGCGGCGGCACGGCCGGCGGGAGGCGGGCGGCGGCGGCGGGGCAAGGGCGGCGGCGCACTCACGTGGCGGCGGGGTCCGGGACGGGTCGAGAGCGGAGGAAGGCCGGCGGCGAGGAAAGCGGCGGCGGTGGCGCCTGCGCAGCGGCGCTCGGCGGCTTCGGCACTCGGTGAAAAGAAATGGAGCGGGGAGTGAGGGGATGCCGAAGAGCTCCCCGGAGGTGCTATTTATAGGGGCAATGGGGAGGGGGAAGGCCGGCGGCCATGCGCGTGGGAGGCGGTGGTTTCGGCCGGAATTAGGGGATTAATTGAGGAAAATGGCCGGCAATTGATGGAGAGTGATTGAGGGGTTTTAATGAGCCATCAAACGGGGGTTATCGCGAAGAAATCGGCCGTTAATTGAAGCTTCCCGTTCGGCTCTAATGGAGGAGAGAGAGAGAGTGAGGGGAGGAGGAAGAAGGAGAGGTGGAAGAAGAATATGACAAGTGGGGCCCACCCGTCGGTGAGAGAAGGAGAGGTGAAGGGGTATGATGCGGCCGGATGCTTGACACGTGGCAAGTGATTGAATCTTGCCCATTGGATTTAAGTGAAGAGGTGTGGCTTGGATTAAATCAAACGAAGGGGTATCGGCCGTCGGATGAGCGACACGTGGCGGCCTGAGATTAAATTGATTTTATTTTCGGATTAGATTTTCAGAAAATACTAGAAACAATATATTTGCTTGGAAAAATAATAAATAATATTTAAAAATTCCAGAAAAATTATAGAATATTCCTGGAAACATTTTAGACTTATTAAAAATATTTATATTTTCAGATTTGCTTTTAATAATTTTATAAAATTCCTTTTATCTTTTAAAATTAATTTTTAATTCCAGAAAATTCTCAAAAATTATTTAAAAATTCTGGGAAGGTTAGGAAAAATAAAATGAACACTTTTTGGCTTTTATAAAATATTTAAAATACATTTTCTTGTTTTAAACTTTGAAATAAACTCCAGAAAAACCCAGAAAAATCCAAATAAAAGCCAATTGCTTAAAAATAATTAATTTGAATTTAAATTTTTCAAAACTCAAAATTTGGGATGTTACAAATCTACCCCCCTTAGAAAGAATCTCGACTCCGAGATTCGGACGAACTGGGAAAAAGATCAGGGAACTCTGCTCTTAGGTCTTCTTCACGCTCCCAAGTTGCTTCTGACTCTGTATGATTACTCCACTGCACTTTACAGAATTTGATGCTCTTGCTTCGTGTGCGAGCTCTTGATTATCTTCTTTGCGGTCGGCAAAGTCTTGACGACGTCGGTTCTCTGTGCGAAAAGACAAAGCAACAAAGCAAATAAATACACATAAAATCAAATAAAATTCAAAAATTGAAAAAGAATGTATATTTAGATAGATTATGATTTTAGAAAAATTTAGAAATTTGAACGGGTCAAATCGGAGTTAAAACGGAAAAGATATGACCTCGGGACGATTTAATTGAAAGAAAAAGAAAAGGGCGATTTTTCCGAATTATTTTTGTACTGAAAATTTAATTATGATGTCATGCTGACGTCAGCAAATATTCGAAATTCAAATTTTCTGACAAGTGGGCCCGGTCCACCGTGGACCGAGTCCACGGACCGTGGCCGGCCGAGCCGAGGTGGCGCGCGGGCGATGTGGCGGCCGCAGCGGCACCAGCGGCTCGCCCGGTGGCGTGGCGACCATGCGAACACAGCGACCAGCCGGCCCAGACGCGCAGGTCGGCGGCGGCGGCGGCGGCCGCGGGCGGCGGCGGCGGCGGCGGGCAAGGCGGGGCGGCGCACTCACCGGCGGCGGGGCCTGAGATCAGGAGGAAGGCGTGGCGAGGAAGCAAGCGGCGGTGGCGCCGCCTGGCGGCAGCGGCGCTCGGCGGCTTCGGCACTCGGTGAAAGGGAAATGGGCGGGAGTGAGGGATGTCAAGAGCTCCCGGAGGTGCTATTTATAGGGGCAATGGGGAGGGGGAAGGCCGGCGGCCATGCGCGTGGGAGGCGGTGGTTTCGGCCGGAATTAGGGGATTAATTGAGGAAAATGGCCGGCAATTGATGGAGAGTGATTGAGGGGTTTTAATGAGCCATCAAACGGGGGTTATCGCGAAGAAATCGGCCGTTAATTGAAGCTTCCCGTTCGGCTCTAATGGAGGAGAGAGAGAGAGAGTGAGGGGAGGAGGAAGAAGGAGAGGTGGAAGAAGAATATGACAAGTGGGGCCCACCCGTCGGTGAGAGAAGGAGAGGTGAAGGGGTATGATGCGGCCGGATGCTTGACACGTGGCAAGTGATTGAATCTTGCCCATTGGATTTAAGTGAAGAGGTGTGGCTTGGATTAAATCAAGCGAAGGGGTATCGGTAGTCGGATGAGCGACACGTGGCGGCACGAGATTAAATTGATTTTATTTTCGGATTAGATTTTGAAAAATACTAGAAACAATATATTTGCTTGGAAAATAATAAATAATATTTAAAAATTCCAGAAAAATTATAGAATATTCCTGGAAACATTTTAGACTTATTAAAAATATTTATATTTTCAGATTTGCTTTTAATAATTTTATAAAATTCCTTTTATCTTTTAAAATTAATTTTTAATTCCAGAAAATTCTCAAAAATTATTTAAAAATTCTGGGAAGGTTAGGAAAAATAAAATGAACACTTTTTGGCTTTTATAAAATATTTAAAATACATTTTCTTGTTTTAAACTTTGAAATAAACTCCAGAAAAAACCGGAAAAATCCAAATAAAAGCCAATTGCTTAAAAATAATTAATTTGAATTTAAATTTTCAAAACTCAAAATTTGGGATGTTACAAATCTACCCCCTTAGAAAGAATCTCGACTCAGAGATTCGGACGAACTGGGAAAAAGATCGTGAACTCGCTCTTAGGTCTTCTTCACGCTCCCAAGTTGCTTCTGACTCTGTATGATTACTCCACTGCACTTTACAGAATTTGATGCTCTTGCTTCTTGTACGACGCTCTGCTTCATCCAAAATTTTGACTGGATGCTCTGGATATGACAAATCCTCCTTCAAAGATACTTCTTCCAAAGGCATTTGCTCTTCTGGCACTCTGAGACACTTTCTTAACTGGGACACATGGAAGACGTTGTGCACACTTGACAAGCGAGGTGGAAGTTCAAGCGATAAGCAACTTCTCCCTTTTGCTACCACAGAAGCGGTCCAACGAATCTTGGAGCAAGCTTCCCAAGATGCGTGGAAGCAGCGCATCCCTTTGAGAGGTGAAACCTTGGATACACATGATCTCCGGTACAAATTCTAATGCTCTCCGTGATTGTCCGCATAACTTTTCTCGTCTTGTTTGTCTTGTTTTTAATCATCACGAATCGACGGACTTGCTCTTCTGCTTGTCTTAACACATCTAGACCAAAGACTTGTCCTTCCCCAGTTTCTTTCCAATACAACGGTGTCCTGCATTTTCTGCCATACAAAGCTTCAAACGGAGACATCTGCAGACTGGATTGATAACTATTATTATAAGAAAATTCGCATAGGGTAAACTCGATCCCAACTTGCTTTATTTGCGAGCACGGGCTCTCAACATGTCTTCGATGTTTGATTCACTCTTTCTGTTTGACCATCCGTGCTGGGATGGTATCTTTGTCTTGAAATTTAGATTGGTGCCCAATATTTCATGAAGCTTCGCGTAATCTTGAGGTGAATTGAGATCCTCGATCTGACACAATCTTCTTTGGAACTCCATGCAAACACAATTCTTGACATATATAATTCTGCGAGTCTATCTCCAGAATAAGTGGTCTTGACTGGAATGAAATGTGCGACCTTTGTCAGTCGGTCCACAATAACCCAAATTGAGTCATACCCTGATTTAGTTCTTGGAAATCCAGTTATAAAATCCATTCCAATTTCTTCCCATTTCCACTCGGGTATCTCAAAAGGTTGCAAGAGTCCAGCGGTCTCGATGTTACCTTTAACTCGTTGGCATACATCGCACAAGGCTACATATTCAGCAATTTCTCTCTTCATACTGGTCCACATGTACCTTTCTTTAAGATCTTGATACATCTTTGTACTTCCGGGATGAATTGAATATCCAGATTCATGAGCTTCCTTCAGAATTAACTCTTTTATTTCCTTCTGCTCGGGTACAAGAATTCTTTTCCCAAACCAAAGGATACCTTCTTCATCTTCTAGAAATCCTGGTGCTTTTCCTTTCTTCATATTTTCTTTGATATCCTTAACATATTTATCCTCTTTTTGAGCTGCCTTGATTTGATCTTGTAAGGTTGGCTGAACCTCCAAAGTAGCTAGGAATCCTTCTTCCACTACTTCTAGATTAAGCCGCTGAAATTCTTCATGAAGTGCGGGCTGCTGAACTTGTATCATCAAGTTATTACCATAACTTTTTCTGCTTAAGGCATCAGCTACAACATTAGCTTTTCCTGGATGATAGTGAATTCCAACATCATAATCCTTTATCAACTCAAGCCATCTGCGCTGTCTCAAATTGAGGTCAGACTGGGTAAATATATACTTCAAACTCTTGTGATCCGTGTAAATTTCACAACGGTTACTGATCAAATAGTGCCTCCATATTTTTAGAGCATGCACAACAGCAGCTAGCTCTAAATCATGAGTCGGATAGTTCTGCTCATGCGGTCGCAATTGCCTTGAAGCATAGGCTACGACCTTTCCTTCTTGCATCAAAACACAGCCCAAACCCTGCCTAGAAGCATCACAGAATACCTCAAAATCCTTTCTAATATCTGGAAGTGTTAACACTGGTGCGGATGTTAATCTCTTTTCGCTTCTTGAAAACTTTCCTCACAAGATTTACTCCATTCGAACTTCTTTTCCTTCTTTAGCAACTGAGTGAGAGGTCTTGCGAGTTTGGAAAATCCTTCTATAAAGCGGCGATAATATCCTGCTAAACCCGAAAACTTCGATCTACGACTTGACTTGGGTTGCGTCCAATTGAGTACGTCTGTTACCTTTCTTTGGATCTCTGAGACACTCCTCTGCGCAGAAATCACATGACCCAAAAGCCACTTTCTTCAACCAAAACTCACACTTGCTAAACTTGGCATACAAGCGATGCTCTCGAGTTTTCCAAAACTATCCTCGGATGTTCTCGCATGATCTTCCTCATTACGGGAGTAGATCGAATGTCATCAATAAATCGACAACAAACTTATCCAAATACTCCATGAACACTTTATTCATCGATTCATAAAGTATGCGGTGCATTGGTCAATCAAAAGACATTCGTAAACTCATACAATCCATAACGAGTGGAAAATCTTTGTCTTTGGTATATCTTACGGTCTAATCTTCATTTGATGATAATCGTGGGAGATCAATCTTGGAGAAGACACATGATCCTTTTAAGCGATCAAGCGGATCATCAATCACGGGCAATGGATACTTGTTCTTAATCATTGCATCATTCGAGGATCTATAATCCACACACATCTGACGCCATCCTTCTTCTTCACTAAATCTTGGTGCACCCAAAGGCGAAGAACTTGGTCTTATAAAACCTCTTTCTTGCGGTTCCTCAATCGCTTCTTAACTTCACCAAATCATTTGCGGACATCCGGTAGGGTCTCTTGGAATCGGAGCTGTTCCAGGTACCAGATTAATGACAAATTCGACTTCTCTATCTGGTGGCATTCCTGGCAAATCTTACGAAACACATCTGGATATTCCTTACTATATGCACATTTTCGGTGTTATTCCTTCAAGTCGTTCAATCCACAATTATTACGAGAAGATGGCTTTGACTTGTACCTCACTTGAATTCCTTGAAATTGGTAAGAGTGATGGCACAATTGGCACAATCTATCGACCCTTTATACTTGGTTAACCAATCCATTCCAAGTATTACATCTAGGCTCTTGGGTCTATTATAATTAAATTAAGCTAGAATTTTACTCCATTTATATCTATGGTTGCTCTAGGGCAAACCGTACTAGTCTTCATTTCATTTCCAGGTGATTGGACTAGCATAGGGTTCTTTAGCAAACGCACATCCCAATTATATCTTTCCACAAAATCTTTTGACACAAATGAATGCGAAGCTCCAGAATCAAATAATGCTGATGCAGGTACTGAGTTGACAAGGAACTTACCGAGCGGCGTCGGTGCATCTGGCGCTTGCGGTGACATGATTAACATGCCCTCTGCTCCTTTGCTTGTGAGTCCTTGGAGTCGAGGCGCCCACGGCCTTGTCCCGCAAGTGGGGCTCTGGTGGTGTTGTCCCAGGTTGAAAGCAGACGGGGTTCAACTGGCGCTTCTGTGGACAATTATTGGCATAATGTCCCATGTTCTTGCAGTTATAACACTGCACTCCAGCCACTGAAGTCTTGTTCTGCTGAGGCGGAACTGCATTGTTTGGTCGAGGAGCTTGAGGAATCGGGCGAGGTCCACTGAACGGTGTCCTCGGCACATTTGGCACTGGAGGCCTATTGAAATGAGGTGGATTAGGGCGGTGCCGGGAACTGCTTGCACCCTGCTGAGCTTGAAACTTCCTCTTCCGGACCTCATACAGCTGACGTTGAGCTTCCTCCTGTATTATGGCTTTGTTCACCATATGCTGGAAAGTGGGAAAATCATTTGACACCAGCTGCACCTTGAGGTTAGGTTCAAGTCCCTGCATGAACCGCCAGATCTTTGCTGCATCAGTTGCAACATCTTCAGAAGCATACCTGGATAGTTGAGTGAACCTATTCAGATATTCTGTAACACTGAGGTTTCCTTGCTGCAGTTTATGAAATTCCATCCTCTTCATTTCCATTACTCCAGTGGGTACATGTGCAGTGCGAAAGGCTTCCTCAAACTCAGCCCAAGTGATAGTCTGCACATTCTGATGAGCAGCACAGTAATTTTCCCACCAAGTCGCTGCGATTCCTTTTAGCTGATGAGCAGCATAAAGCACCTTTTCATTATCATTACATTGAGCCAATATCAGCTTCCTCTCCACATCCTTGATCCAATCATCTGCTTCCATTGGATCTACCGCACCAGAGAAGGTTGGCGGTCTGGTTCTCATGAACTCTCCCAGCTTGGACTGGGGTGCCTGAAAGGGTGCCTGCGGAGCTTGCTGAACTTGATTCTGGGCCAAGGCTTGAAGCAGTTGCAGTTGCATGGCCATCATCTGTTCCATACTAGGAGCTTGAGCAGGGGGTGGCGGCATATTGTTCTCCGGTTGAGCATTAGCACCACGACTGTCACCGGCATTGCTCCTTGTGTTCACCATCTGAAGCGGCAACCAGAACAAAGCAAAAGATAAGGGGGAAGTAGCATAGGTAAGAAGCAAGGGGCAAACTAAATAACATCCCAAACCAACTCACAAGAGAGAACACAACAACAACTTGGAAGAAACTTTATCTTTGAAATTATTATAATTTTGAGAATGGCTATACCACAAGTGCACTAAGGCATTGGTACAGTCCATCTAGCACACCAACATAATATAAAACGTTCTAAGGAAGGTAAACAATTTATTTGGGTACTACTATCCCTGCAACTACTTGTCCTCCTCGAAGACAAGCTCCTCCGGGTCCTCCTCTAGATCCTCCTCTGGATCCTCCTCTAAGATACCCACGTGGCGCAGCCTACAACCACACTCGGGGCGGTTGCAAGAGGCCCGGGAGTGAAGATGGTCGCTCTTCTTTGGAGGCGGTCGGCGGAGGCGAGGCTGAACGAGAGAGCTGCGTCTCTTCTGGAATCTCAATGTCGATGTCGGACAGCGGACTAGGAGGCCGCACACTCTTCGTACCGTGATGATGATACGGGTCACGTGCGTCGGCGGCCTTTGGGTTGTCGGGGACGGCGGTGATGCAGTGAAGACGGCGTGTAGTCCTCTGGAGACTGCTGCCTGGCTCGAAGACGTCCCAACTCGAACTCTGCCTCCTGGCTCTGGATAAGCTGAGCACGGCGAGTCTCGAGTCTTGGTAGGCTGGAAGTGAGGCGTCCCGAGCTGTCAATCTCCTCAAGGCGCCGGCGTATGTAGTGACATCGCCCGAGTAAGCCGCACTGATGCGACTGCACGGGATCGTCCATGGTGATCTTGAAGGGTTCTGGATATCTCTGTCCTGCTCTGCTGGTTGGAAAGAAGCAGAAAGGCGTCTGCCGCAGGATATCCTTATGAATCCGGCACAAGTCAGCTAGTGCCAGACGAGCCGCATCTGGATGGCGTCGAGCGATCCGTCAGGGATGTTCGATAGGGTATGTGGGAGGTTGAATTCTCCTTCCGTGCATCTGAGAATACCTCCATCGACCAAGAATCTCGGTCCATGATCTTGACTTTCCGCCCCCTGAAAATAGGCGGTTGGGGATACTTCAGATACTGCATAAGCTGACGAAGGAGGCCAACAAATGCTCCAATATTCTCGCCATGAGAAAAGTAGTCCCAAGAGCCATCGGAGGATGAACCGGCCATCTACAAGTTTGAAATAATAGAGAAGATCAATAATGACATTTTAAACAAGTGAATATAAGATCAAGAATGGAGCAAAAGTAAAGAGATATAGAAAATTTTCACAAATATTTTTAATAAATATAGGTCCTTAAGATTTTTTTACCATTCTAATCTAGGTCACGTCCTACAGTCAAGTTGGCTCTGATACCATCTCTGCCGGGACCCGGTTTCCAAATCCGGCCCTACGTATTCTGAGACTAGTCCCGATCAAAGCTAGTGCACATAGTTAAACAGTGATGATTACATTGCCAACAACGAAATTACATTAATAAAGAGAGTACAGGTCGAAAGACCTTTATTACAACGAGGTTACAAGACCTCGCACTCATACAAAAGATAAAGCACAGCGGAAGCAAAAGTAAATCCAGCGGAGAGGACCCATCAATTCGCCACGAGCAATTGGTGGGAAGCGCAACCTAGAACTCCTGAAAGCCTTCGTCGAATCCATAAGCTCCATAGTCGAACGTTCCATCTTGGGCTTCATACTCTTCTGGGTATTATTTTAAGTGTAGTATGTGAGTACATAAAGTACTCATAAGTCTTGGGAAAATGCAATAGATCACGGGGTTTCACAAAGGAGGGTCATATGGTTCTTTTGCACAAAGCCACATTTTATTTCAAATACCATTAATTATTTTCAAAGGCATCAATTTAACAAGGTGATTGTTTCAACAAAATCTATCAAGTTAAATAGTGAAGGTTACAACACCAACACTTGAATACTGGCTCAACCCGCCAAAGCTCAAAACCACGGGTTAAACCACCCACACTAAAGAACTGGCTAACCGCCAAAGTTCAAGAATACGGGTTACACCACCCACACTAGCTATAATCGCCGGGACAACCCCGGAGTTCCAACCACTCCGGTTCCCAAATCTTTTATTTTAAAGCCAAAACAATGATCTACCATGTGAATGCATTCCTTGCCCGCCCTTGACCATGGGCACGACTATTCGAATAGTTTTACACTCTGCGAGAGGTTGTACACTTTACCCACAAGAGATAAGTTATCTTAACGACAACACGCTTCCTTTGGCATGAGACCCAGATAAAATATCACAAAGCTTTTACCTTACTCTAGTCTAGCCAGTTACCACCCGCTGAGGTTTCACCACCAAGGGTTAAACCACCCGACGAAGCCCCTCTTGCGCCGTATGAGTACAATAAACCACATCCCTCACCGTGAATAACCAGTACACCCTGGCATCCACTTTCCACTGGTGGCACCTAGACTAAACTATCATAAGTTAATCAGCTAGGTCGTACCCATATAGACATGTGGTTGTACGGTGGTGCTCGATGCGGACAAACACAAGCGTCGGTCCTTAATTGACTAGGGCGGAACATACACAGTACAAGTTCTCGTGCTAACCGCACCAAACCAAACTTACCATCCGCCCTAGTCTAAACCAACTCTCACATTTTATTTCATTTTAAAGATCAGTGGCAACATCAATCGCCACTAAATTTCTAAATAAAAGTCTAAATCACAGACATAATATTTTCCCAATCCAAGGTTACAAAAGTTTATGTTGCAAGACTAAGCTTTCTACTACCGGTACAATATTTACCAAAGTTTAATAAAAATCTCATTATTGAGACAAGGGAAAATTCTAGGGTGTCAAAGATACATGGCATTCAACGTCAAATGAGGGTATAACAAAAGTTGGATTAACTAATATTTCTAAAACAAAAATTATCATTTTATGTAACATAGCAATGCATTAATTTAAAATAATTAAAACATTTCTTAAACATAGGTTCAAGATGTTCAAAGGAGACTTGCCTTAGTGTGCGAGCTCTTGATTATCTTCTTTGCAGGTCGACAAAGTCTCCGTGACGTCAGATTCTACATAACAAAGCAAATAAATACACATAAAATCAAATAAAATTCAAAAATTGAAAAAGAATGTATATTTAGATAGATTATGATTTTATAAAAATTTAGAAATTTGAACGGGTCAAATCGGAGTTAAAACGGAAAAGATATGACCTCGGGAAGATTTAATTGAAAGAAAAAGAAAAGGGCGATTTTCCCGAATTATTTTTGTACTGAAAATTTAATTATGACGTCATGCTGACGTCAGCAAATATTCAAAATTCAAATTTTCTGACAAGTGGGCCCGGTCCACCGTGGACCGAGTCCACCTGACCGTGGCCGAGCCGAGGTGGCGCCGCGGCGATGTGGCGGCCACAGCGGCGGCCGCAGCGGCTCGGGCGGGCACCGTGGCGACCAGCGAGAACGGCGGCCAGGAAGGCAGGCGCGGCAAGGTGGCGGCGGCGGCGTACGTCGGCGGGCGGCGGCGGCGGCGGCGGGGCAAGGCGGGGCGGCGCACTCACCGGCGGCGGGGGGCACAGATCGGCGGAGGAAGGCGGCGGCGAGGCAAGAAGCGGCAGCGGTGGCGCCGACCACGGCGGCGCTCGGGCGGCTTTCGGCACTCGGTGAGAAAGGGGAAATGGAGCGGGGAGTGAGGGGATGCCGAAGAGCTCCCCGGAGGTGCTATTATAGGGCAATGGGAGGAAGGCCGGGCCATGCGCGTGGGGCGGCGGTTTCGGTAGGAATTAGGGATTAATTGAGGAAAACAGTAAGAATTGATGGAGAGTGATTGAGGGGTTTTAATGAGCCATCAAACGGGGGTTATCGCGAAGAAATCGGCCGTTAATTGAAGCTTCCGTTCGGCTCTAATGGAGAGAGAGAGAGAGGGAGGAGGAAGAAGGAGAGGTGGAAGAAGAATATGACAAGTGGGGCCCACCCGTCGGTGAGAGAAGGAGAGGTGAAGGGGTATGATGCGGCCGGATGCTTGACACGTGGCAAGTGATTGAATCTTGCCCATTGGATTTAAGTGAAGAGGTGTGGCTTGGATTAAATCAAACGAAGGGGTATCGGCCGTCGGATGAGCGACACGTGGCGGCCTGAGATTAAATTGATTTTATTTTCGGATTAGATTTTCAGAAAATACTAGAAACAATATATTTTCTTGGAAAAATAATAAATAATATCTAAAAATTCCAGAAAAATTATAGAATATTCCTGGAAACATTTTAGACTTATTAAAAATATTTATATTTTCAGATTTGCTTTTAATAATTTTATAAAATTCCTTTTATCTTTTAAAATTAATTTTAATTCGAGAAAATTCTCAAAATTATTTAAAAATTCTGGGAAGGTTAGGAAAAATAAAATGAACACTTTTTGGCTTTTATAAAATATTTAAAATACATTTTCTTATTTTAAACTTTGAAATAAACTCCAGAAAAACCCAGAAAAATCCAAATAAAAGCCAATTGCTTAAAAATAATTAATTTGAATTTAAATTTTTCAAAACTCAAAATTTGGGATGTTACACAAGGCCAACCACTCACGAAGGCCCATTCTTGCCTCCGATACGACCGGAACGGCCGCAGCAGCGGCTGTCGGCGCTTGACGGCGAAGCGCACGGACCTCCTCTAAGAACTCCTGCAGCAAGGCTGAAGACCTTGCCGGATCTCTAGCTACGGACTGCTCAGCAGAAGCAACCTCAGCGCTAGGTGTCTCCTATTGAACCTCAAGTGGTGGCTCCACTTGGGCATGGCCACGGCCATGGCCCCGGCCGCGACCTCCACGGCCTTGGCCACGACCGCGTCCTCTACCTCTCGGCATATCTGTTCATGACAGATAGCCAATCACACAACTAGCCTACAAACATTTATCTTAACAACACAAATCAGCATCAAAGCTAGCGAAAACGGAAATGCAATGCAAGACCCATTCCCCATCCTATGGTGCACCAGTGTGTCAAATTTTTAATTTAATTATTAGGCCTAAGTCAAATTTTAGTCGAATAATTAACCTAAGTTGTCAAATTTCTTTACCACGGACCTAACGCCCGCTCTGATACCAACTGTAACACCCCGCCCATCCTCTGAGCCTAGAGTGCTACCATCATTGCATAATAATATCAATGTTGAGAAACTGCTAATTATTTTAAGCAAAACCTTACTTTTATGCATGAAGCAGCGACCACTTACACCATACCATTTTGAAGAAACTACTCTACCTTACTAGTGGAGTTAAACATACTAACAAAAGTTAATATGTGAAGTGCTACAAGTACGTGAAATTATTCATGTGTTACTCCCACCCGTGCATGTCGTCCTCAACGGTCACCTAAAAAAACAACAACAAAGCAAGGGTGAGTACAAAGACTTAGCAAGTACACAATAGAACAATAAACACTGCCCAATCATGTAACTATTCTCCCAGCCACAACATATTCCGCATGCATTATCATGTTCATACTTCCATTGATGAAGGACCGGAAATGGCAACAGAGGGGGGGTGAATGGTGCCTTTAAAAATCGACCCCCAAAATATCCATAAGAAACTCAACTTTGATAGCTATGGTAGCTATGAAGTTGAAAAGGAACGAGCGCTAAATAAATTAAGACAACTGAGCTCGAAATAATGTCATGGCAAGAGACTGCAGACACGGCAAGAAAACTAGCAGAAATCGTTGTCATGGCAAAGAAACAGCAAGAGAATGCTGCCACGGCAAAGAAGCGGAGTGAAATGCTGACCGAAAAAGGAAGCGATGGCGGTAGTGAGAACAACCAAGAAGGGGTGCTGGTTGATCACTAACAAGTGAGACTAAAACTTAAAAAGAACAGCAAAAGAACTGCTTGAAAACCGAAAAGAAAAGCTGAAAAACCTGCACCTTACAGCTGCTGAAAACTGAGATTAACTTTTAGATTTTCGGCAAGTAGGGAATAGCAGTTTTCTTCGGCTAATCAGAGGTGAATGAAGACCGAAATAAAAACAGTAAACATGCCAAACTTCTTGCCGAGACAAACTGAAGGAACAGCTGCTACTTGCTCAAAAACGACTTAGAGAGACAAGAACAAGGAAGAACACAGAGAGATGCACACACTCAAAAGAACTTCAACACAAGATTTCTTGAAAAACAAGACGAAGACATACATGATTAAAAAGAGAGTTTACATCTCAGCTCATCTCTCTCTATCCTCTCCTCTCAATCCTCAAGAACACCAAGAGCCTCACATGCTTCTTGGGAGGAACACACACAAAATGGAGAGCAAATACACAAAAACCCTCAAGGGGGTATGCAGCCCCCAACACCTATTTATAGCCCTTGGCTAACGGGTCTCCAACCCGTTACGCCGGCTAAACCTAACGGAGCCGTCTCCGCTTGTGCAGCCTTGCGAAATTACCGATTCGCCCCTCCTACACCTTCCGGGAAGCTTCCACGCTCCTTGTCGTGTACGCCTCGCAACCACATCGAATCTCCACCGTCTTCGACACATCCGACCGTTCTGACCTCAACGCCACCTGCGCCTAGTCCGGTCACCTCGTGTCTCGCCACGACTCCGCCTCGACGTCCTGCAGCCAACACAGACAAGAAATACATCAAATAGCACCGCTCGATACATGAAAGCATAATAACATCAGCAAACCTGTCGAATCATCAGAATATGCATCATAATCCCATACGGTCAAGTTTGACCAAGTCCGACCGAGCCCGATTGCACCACTCAACGTCATGGTCCGAACCAACCACTTCAAACTCGACAATCCTAACCCGATGTCAATTACTCATCATACATACGAGACGACCTCCACATGGTCTCTCAATTGACATATTCCAACATTGTTTTACCCGTAGTGCAATGCAACACTACTCTACATGCTCATTTGCTCATCTCATTGCATATACCGGTATTGCCGAGTAAACACCCGTCGATGTTCACCCAAAATCTTGGGCCCGCCCATATCGGCACGGGGGTCTCTCCACTCCCGTGGAGGCCTACCGAAGCAGGACTTACGGGATCCACCCAGGCGGATCCCAGTTCTCATTTCATATGTGCACATGATGTGAATGCATATATCCATTGTCATTGTCATTATCATTCTCATCAGTATTATCATTGGTAGGGTGGAATCGCTGCTCACCCCGTTCCATTTCCATTGTCATCATTAGATAAACATCATCATGTCATGTAAACATTGTAATTCCATATAAACATCTCATATCATGTCAACATCGCATATTTCATAAACTCTACGGTCTACCGCTCTACCATGCATTTGTCTGTTAGCCAAGTGGAGCGAAGCGACGTGCAGACGGCGTCGACTCAGGACCTGCACCTGAACAAGCAATTAATCCGACTTAACGCATCATAACGATACTAGAGGTTAAACAAGTAGTGACAACTCTAGGCGCATAACTTGACTTTGGCATAAAACACATGGGGTTAAGGACCCGTTGCGCAGGTACCAACCCTGCATTTTTTTCTTTTCTTTTATCTTTCTTTTTTTTCTTTCTTTTCCTATTTCCTTTCTCTTATTTTCCTCTCCTTTCCCTTCACTTTCTGCGGCCGAACCGGCCTCATTCACTTCCCTTCTCCCTCCTCGCTTCACTCAGCCGAATGGCCTGGCGACTCCGGGCGGTGCGGTGCGACGCATGGCCGAGTTCGGCTCACCGGCCCCAGGCTCACCACCGGTCGATCTCCGCGTGCCCCGTACCTTCCCCTTCTCCCTCTTGTTTGGGTGACACCGCTGCCACCGGGCTCATCGGCCATAGCGCGACGGCCGGCAACTCGACTCCGGCTCCTCTGTCGCTCCCACCTTCTTCTCACCCCTCCCTCTCATAGATCCGGTGGCATCTTCCTCAGATCTGGCCGGCCACAGCTGGATCTGGCCGCTCTCTGGGCAGCGGCCTGCTTGCGACGCCGCTCCTCCATGGGTTCACCAGCCACGGCTCGTTGCCGACCAGGATCCCGGCGTCAAGCCGGCCTATTGCTCCCCTGTGCGCACATGACGGTGAGGCGCTGGGCGCCGCCGCTCGGTTGGCACGGCCTTCGGCCGCTGCCCTCGGTTCCGACCACAGCCTCCTATGCCACCGACCTCTTCCTACCACTCTCTTCTACTACTCAGGACAGTGCACTCTCTTCCCCTACTTACTACATGCATTTTGATTTGGCTATTACTTTTGGTTTTCCTCCTACCGTTATGCGCAAAGGTTTTAGGAAGGCCTACGGGATCACCACGACGGAACTCGGCAGGGGAACCTGCGCCGAGGAGCATGTTCCTCCGACCAAGGGCGCATGGCGATTCTGCGGGCTCACTGCCAATGGCATGAGCCAAGCTGGTTGAGGTAACCTCGGCCGGTTATGAGGTAAGGTGAAGAGAAAGGCTTACTAGATGTCAGCTAAGGATTGGCAAGGACTGTGGATGACGACAGTGATGGCCGGGTTGGGGGTTCAGAAGGCGCCCTCTCTTGCCGTCATGGTCGACCGCACCCTTGCTCCTCCTCCTTCGGGCTTCCTCTTCCTCACCTCCTCTTTGTGATCTTTGGTGGTGTGGACGTGCTTGGGTTTGGGGTTTGCTCTCGGTCTTGGCAGTGAAAAGGAACTGGGGAGTGGTTTGCTCCCTCTGGCTCTACTCTTACCTTGGTTGAGAGAGGATGAGGTAACATACGAGAAATGTGGGCTTGACGGTTGGCTTATGAGGGGAATAGACGTGTCTCTCTCTCTCTCTCTGTGTGCAATGACCCGAATGCCCCTCTCTCATCATCTCACTCCCTCTTAAGTTTGAGGGCTTTAAGGTCCTTTTGGTCTACACGTGGGCTTTGTACGGTTGGTTTTTCTACTGCGGCAGGTAAGTCAGAAAGGGTAAGAATAGAATTTCCTGCCGAATGACGAAAACCCATAACGCGAGAGGTGCCGACCGGCCTCGGACGGTCTGGGAACCTCTGTGAGCCCTAATTTTATTCGGCTTTTCTAAAAGCCGATGGGTCTGACGGCAAAACTCTTGTTTATCCCTTTTATTTTTCCTTGGATTATTTCTATTATTCGTATTACTTCTCTTTTGCAATTTAGTGGTATTACACAGGTATCCTTCTCACCGCAGAAGTTGATTTCAGAAGTAGTCCATCATAGCATGCAGCCATCCTTTCCTCGAGGCCAGCCCAAAGATATGAAATGTAGCACAGAATCCTGCCACAAACAAAACGATAGCAATTGAGTCTGTCATAGGCCAAAATATAGATGTCTTTTCTTAAAATTGTGTCGAACATGATGAGGAGATCTTGAAGGCCAAGGATGTTGTAGGCCATCGTTTCGGAAATTAACTTGTATCGGTACTATATATTCATGAGTAGTAGTAGGCATTTCAAAGTGATCATTAGCACTCAGAAATTTTGTGCTTCATTTTAGCAACTTCATGAATAGTTCCATCAAGACTCGATATCTGATGCTATGAAGGTCATGCTGCAACCTCCATCAAGACTCAATAGTTGGTCGCTGCACCTTCTGATCGACATCTTAAATTGATTTTCCATTCATTTCCTATCCCAGTGACCTTGACATCGAATTTTCAAAACCATCCTAGTAAAGTGAATTTGATAGCAGAAGAAACCTACCACCACATCCTAGTGAAAGTGACGGTCATATTGTTTTTCTTTGTTCCATACACTACTACGAAATACTATTCGTAGCGCCAAATCATAGACGGTTTGACAAAACCGTGCGGATCGACACTATCACAGATGGTTTTAATTTAGACACCGTCTGTGTTGATGGCATCAGAAAAAACGAGTATCACATACGGTTCTTACCGATGAACCGTCTGTGATATTGAAATATCACAGACGGTTTTCGATCCAGATCTAGCCGGTGCTGCACTCTGTCTTCATTTCGCTCAAGAGGCAAGTTAGGCGATTTCAGGCCAGTTAATTTGGTGGAAGGAGGCAGAGATAGAGCTTTAAAGATTCATACGTTCCTAGTTGCCCTAGATATGGTTAGTAATGAAATTTATTTTCTTTGCATTACAATTTAGATCTAAGTTTTGGTGAGTGTTATTTATGTTGTGTTTATAATATGAATTAAGCTAGCAAAACCTCAATGCATGTGGTATATATGTAGTAATAATTAATTAATTTAACTTTTAATACTAAGTTGTTATATATATGCATAACGTAGGACCAAGTGGATGTATGCCTCGAACCGTGTGAGTGAAGAGTACATTAATGGCATGTCTGCTTTTACAAGAGCTGCCGAGGAGGATATGTTGAATAAGGGGGTGAAATATATGCACTGTCCATGCACTGATTGCGAGAATTTAAAGATGTTTAAGAATCGAGAGCATATTGAGCGCACTTGATTCGGATGGGTTTCAAAAAGGGTTATCGTGTTGGACCACCATAGCGAAGTCAAAGATATGCCGCGGATGACATCGCGGTGAAGTGAATGATCGTCACGGGTGATGTCGATTTTGTTTCGATTCGGATAGGTTGCACAATGACAATCTGGATCAAATGCTTCGCGATGTAGAAAAGAACTATGATGAGAGAGAGTATGTTAAATTTCGGGGCTTGATGGAGGACTCAGAGAAACCTTTGTTCACGTCTTTGCGGTCAAAGTACACAAGGTTGTCGGTAGTGTTGAGCTGTTGAAATTGAAGGCAAGCAACGGTTGGTCCGACAAGAGTTTCACGGCGTTGCTAGGTCTTTTAGCGACATGCTTCGGAGGAAATGAGTTGCCTAAAACCACGTATAAAGCCAAGAAGGTTCTTTATCCATTGGGAATGGAACTAGAAAGAATACATGCATATCCGAACGACTGTATCTTCTACAGTAAAGAGTATGCAAATATGCATGTATGTCCGGTGTGTAACACATCCCGATACAAACTTAACAATCAATCAGATGACGGCGAGGGAATAGAGGTGAAGAAAGGACCTCCTGCTAAGGTGGCATGGTATTTTCCTATAATTCCCCGTTTGAAATGGTTTTTTTCAAATCCAAAGGAGGCAAAACTACTGCGTTGGCACTCGGAGGAGCGCAAGAAAGATGGAATGCTAAGACACCTTGCTGATTCCGCCCGGTGGAGAAACATCGATAGGAGTTTTGCGGACTTGATCGAGAACCAAGGAATATAAGGTTTGGATGATGCGATGGAATGAACCCTTTCAAGAGCATGAGCGTGACAAAACACTTGGCGTGACTCTGCATCTATAACTTTCCTCCTTAGTTGTGTATGAAGCGAAAGTATATTTTGCTGTCGATACTTATCCAAGGGCCAAAGCAACATGGGAATGATATTGATGTGTACCTAGCACCATTGGTGGAAGATCTAAAAGTACTGTGGAATGAAGGGGTACAGGTATGGGATGCATACAAGCGAGAAAACTTAACTGCGCTCCTTATTGTTCTACACCATAAATGATTATCCTGCCATTACTAACACAGTCGAGCCGTAGTACAAAAGGTGCCAAAGCTTGTACTCACTATTTAGATGATACCGAGAGTGTGTGGCTGAAATATGATTTTGGTGTAGTATATCTCTTGGAATTGAGTTTTGCTAAAGTTGTCCGAAACCACTTCCCGTCATCGATTCGTTGTCTCCGGTGAGCTTTAGCTCATGCAATCACCTCTCTTAGATTTGTCTCGTCGCGTTATATATTGATGCTTCCCTCCGTTTTCCCGAAAATCAACCACAAATTTTCACTTCCGATGTCTAGCTATGGCCACCTTGGGCATCTCACGTTCATATCTATTTGGTAGTGTTTTCTTCAATCTTTTTATGTCAAAACGTGTTGTGCCCTCCCAGGTAGGTACCCTCTAATTAGTTTTTGTTTTCCCCCATAGAGTACCAAGATATTAAGTTTTCCTTTTCCCTACCATGTCGTTCAATCATCGATTGCATTATCTCCAATGAGTTTAAAGCAGCTAACAGTTTTTCTAGCTTTACCATATTGCATTCTAGCCCATGCTCCCTTGCTTCTAGTGATTTTATTTATATTTATTTATCTATTTATGTTTCTCGTTTTGCGTGTAGAAATCGATGTCGCCGAAGGAATTTCTGACAAGCAGCAAAAAGGTCTAGTCAATGTCCACAAAGACAAGTCTCCTTCCATCATCTTATCGTATGTTTACCAAAATTATTTTAGTATTTTCAAATTTAGTGTGTTGCTATGTTACATAAAATGATAACTTTTGTCTTAAGGATATTAGTTAATCTAGTGTGTGTTTTTCTCGACAGTTGTTAGTCACAGAGTCATATGGGGTAGATAAGAGTCGATCGAGCCATTAGTATCCTCTACATCTTATCTATGCTTTAAGGACTGCTGTTTATCTTTCTTTGCCAGCTTCTCGTTTTTATTGCTTTGGTTCAGGGGGAGTTCATTTGGAAACTTCTAGATCTTAGTGTTGACCTAACTCAACTTGAACTAAAAGTTGCATTTTATGTTGAGGGGGAGCTGGATTTTTATGCATGTCTTTCTGCATTGTAATATAACTACATGGAGCCTTGATTATTATCCTGTTATGACATGCTTAAAATGCTTTACATCTTGCCATGATTTATGCTTATTTGCTAGATTTATCATGACTTCATATATGTAAACTAGCTTTTGCCATGATAAGTTAATTAAACTTACTCAATTTGAACTAAAACATGTCATGTTAGCATTCGAGATTAGTCTTTCTTGAGCTATCCTTTTATGATCCATGCCATGTCAAATAGGTTTGAGTTGAGCGTTGAATATCTATTGAGCCTTAGATTGAGTGTTTTAGTCTCTTGATGATGCATAAGTTAGTACAATCGTTTAAAAGCAAAAGATCTCTTTGTGCGAAAAACCGATTTCACCAATTCTTTCTCATGAGACGGTTTGCCATTGCACTAGGCATGAACTCAGGGGGAGTTTTGGATGACGAAGATCATTTCCTTAAGCTTCTCGCTTGGTATGATCGCATAAGGCTTGAGATCTAGCACATGATAAAAATATTGGTTGGAAACGACCATAAGTTTCAAAAGAAAATATGTCATTTGTGCTCAATTTGTGCTACTACAAGAACCAAGTACTTGAACCAATGTTTCACTCTTGAGCATATAGCACTCTATTTGGACTCAATATTAGCTTCTTGGTTCCGCTTAGCTTTATTGACATGGCATCATTCTTGGATATCTCTAGCTAGACTTTGCTCATTGATGACTTAATTTGTTCACTTGCACTATAATTCAGATTGTCATCTCTTTGGTTTAGCTAGCATATACATATCTTGTCATGATCTAGATAGCATTCTATTGAGTTATGGCTTGATGTAATTATTAAATGGTCAATTTGGATAATTCTCATGGCTCTAATTGCTTAGAATAACGAACTTGGTCATTTCATCCAAAATGTGCTATATTCTCTCTTTTGTATCCTTGATGTGTTTATTGCCAAAGGGGAGAATATTGGAGAAAAATATTTTGGGATCTTTCTAGAGCTTTGGAGAACAATTTGCTCCTTCTTTGTTGCTCTAGTGTTCCTTACATCGACATGGTCATTAGCTTGATTTCCTTCTTTGGACCATGTTGGACTCTTCAAACTCAACTTCATATGCTTTTCGGTGTTTGTCAATACACTCATCAAGGGAGATTGAGAGATCATGTGGAGTTGACCCCATGTGTGTGATGAGTAATTGACTCTTGCTTTGGGAAGATTGAGTTAGATTACAGGCGTTTCTGTGTAGTCGTAGCTCTCTGGTGTGGTGAAATCCGGTAGGTGCATGCGACCACACTCTTTCGATGGTCGAAAGCCATTTACATCTCGTTGTCCATGGTGGAACACAGGAGATGTGTTTTGTGTGATCGGAGGCTTTACGACTATGTTGGTGGTGGTCGAATGCATGCGACCACGTTGTGGCGATACGATCATTACGGCGTGGTCGAAGGCCACTAGGGCCATTACGACCACGTTGTGATGACTCGACCACTCTGGTCATGGTCGGAGGTCGTCAGGGAAGTATTCGACCACGTTGGCTGTAGTCGAAGTCTGTTTCGACCGCGTTGCCCGTAGTCTGAGGTCGTAAGTCGAAGCTCAGCTGCTGTGGTCGGATGTCGGCGCTCGGGCGTACGGACACGCTAGCGCGAGAAGAAGTCGGAGGTCAAGGCTTCGACCGCTGTGGCCGTAGTCGGAAGGGTTTCGACCACAGTAAATCTCGCTGTGCGTGGTCGGAAGGGTTTCGACCACGGTGAAACTCGAGTGCGTGGTGCGAGCGAGGTTCGACCACGGAGGAAGCGGTTGGTTGTCTCGAAAGTGCGGAGCGTGGTCGTAGTCACTTTGAAACGGTCGTATGGCCTCTAGGATCGATTGTTTGAGTTGAGAATCGGTTGTATGGCTTTGTACTGCAGTCGTAGACCTCGTGCATTTGATGGTTAATCATTTCGACCGGTCTTAAATGCAATTTAGACTTTGTGGAGTATGGTTTGAGCTCTGTTTGTCGAATGCAGATGGTTGTACACATTGTTTTGTGCGGTGCTATGAATGCTTTGTTATGCGTGATGCTTGCGGACTTTGAGACTAGTCGTGGTGAGGTATGGATGGTCGAGACTAGGCACGGGGTCTTGAGGTCGTGGCGGCTTGGAGATGCCAAAGGCGATGAGGTGCGAGGTGGTTGCAAGCGTGATCGGTAGGCGGGAGGAAGCTTCGGGAAGGCGGCGGAGTGACATTTTGGAGAAATGCGGAAAAGCGCAAAGGGAAGCGTGCCTCTGGCTACGAGGAGTTGTTGGCGCTAATGGGCAAAGTCTTGGTGCATTAGGGATGGCGGGCAAAGCACTTTGGTTAGCGAGTAAAGAGTGGTAAAACCGGTGTTTGTTGGGGTTATGGGTCCTCCCTTGGTAGCTTGAGGCTATAAATAGAGAGGAAGGGTTCAAGTGATCGGTGAGGTTGTTCCCGAGTCACTCTGAGTTGTTTGTTTTTATTTATGTGAGTTGTCTTTGGGTAGAGCAGGGTTGCTCTTGTACCTCCGATGGAGTGGCTGTAGAAACCTCCATGATCAATCATTCATCTGTTTTCCTCAAGTTGATTTATGTCTTTATGAGATGTTTTGGTTGTTTTGATTGCTATCTATTTTGAGAGCTTGTTCTTTCTGCTATCCTATTCTCTCATCTCTTCTTTGTGAAGTCGTGCTTGTCTGGTGTGTTTCGATTTGCTCGGGCGGGAATCATCTCAAGGCCACTTGGCGGTTCATTCCAGAGAACAAGAGTCAGTCGAGAAAATTTCTCCTTCTTAGAATGGTGCGTGCGCCTCAAGTCCTCTATTTTCGGTTTGACCACGACATTCAACGATTGGAAATCGGGTGTCATGATCGTAAAACTTTCGCTTTCTCTGTTGTCGGTAGAGGCTGTTTTATTTACGTGAGACCATGTGGAGGTCACCCCATGGTTGTGATGAGTAATTGACTCTTGATCTAGAAAGATTGAGTTTGGTTTTGAGGTTTGTCTTGACTTTGCAAAGTCGTAAGCCTTAAATTGTCGTGAGGCGCTTCGTCTCGTTGTCCTTAGTTGGAACCGGTGAGGCATTGAGCAGTGGTCGGAGGTCTCTTGGGAAGTTCGACCACTCGGCGTGATCGAGGCAGCTACGACCCGTTACGGCTTCCTCGGCAGTGCAGGCGCAATCGGAGTCGGTCGGGCTGCGTGCGGTGGTGGGAGGCTATCGACCACGCTGCGGAGATCTCGATCACGTTGTGGCCTTCTCGACAAGTTTGGCCGTGGTGAAAGTCTCTCGGGTGGAGCACGACCACGTTGGGTGTCATCGACCACGTTTGGTGTGGGCGAAACCCTTCGAGTCTTGTCGACCACGTTGGTGGTGGTCGGAAGGTCATCGACCACGTTGCAGCATCCTCGGTGAAAATGGCGGTGGTCGGGTGTCGTGCGACCACATTGGAACCGATCGGAAGCGGAAAAGCGTGTGTCGACCATTTTGGTGGTGGTGGGAGGTCATTAGAAGTATCGTCCACGTTGAGAGTTATCGGGATCGGTAGGGGCGTTGATACTGACCAAGGTCGGAAGGCTATCGACCACGTTGAGCAAAATCAAGAACCGGTAGGGTGGCGTCGACCACGTTGTGGAGTCTCGGCTCGTTGGCCATGGTCGGAGGTCTCGGGGTCATTTACGACCACGTTGTGAAGTTTGGCGCGTTGGTCGTGATCGGAATCGGCGCTAGGGTTTTCGACCGCGTTGGTCGTGATCGGTGGTCGGCGCTCGTAAGTCGACCACGTTGTGGCGCTCAAGCTCGACCACGATTGTGACATTCGGCATCAACCACGTTGGCGCGGTTCGGTGCTCGATGGTTCGACCACGTTGTGAAATGCGACCACGTTGTGGGTACTCGGTGAATCGACCACGTGTTGCGATCGGTGACTCGGTATCGACCACGTTGGGTGCTAGGGTCTTCGACCACGTTGAGTGGTCGATGCATCGACCACGTTAGCGGGGGTTGAGCGTGGTCGGCAGTCGTGGCTAGGGTTTACAACCACGTTGTGCGATCGGTTGTTCGACCACGTTGTGGCAGTCGAATTCGACCACGTTGTCGGCAGAATGACCGTGGTCGGCTGAGTTCATTCAAACCGGTCGTATGGGTGCATTTGATGTCCGATTATGGTGGGAATCGGTCGGTTGGGTTTCTGGTGATGTTGTGGACCTTGTGGACTTGTTGGTTCATCTTCTTGACAGGGTTTGTCAATGTCTATTTTCTGAGGAAAAGGTGTGAGCTCTGTTGGTGTGCGAGTTTAGTTTCTCTGTTTGGCGGTGGTCATAGCGAGCTTTGAGGCTGCCGTGATGACTTCTTTGTGTGGTCGAAGGCGAGGGAAGTCTTCGAGGTTTTGACCACTTCTTGTCTTGTGCTTTCGGGTGGTCGTAGGGGATTTCGACCGGTGTTGTCTTTGTGATACTTGTCTTGATTGATGGTGCATGTGCATTGGCGGTGCTATGTGATGGTTTTCTTATGCGTGTGGTGCGGGACTTGAACTATTTCATGGTGGCGTGGGAGGACCGGGACTAGGCACGGAGGTGTTGAGTCGAGACGGTGGGAGGCAGAAGATGATCGAGTGGTGAGGTGGTTGCGGCCGGGAGGCGAGCCGGGCTGGGCGCGAGCTAAGCATGACGGGCAACAACGAGGAGGACGGGACTAGGCTCGGGGAGGCTGAGGTCGAGGCAGTCGGGGAGGTTGGAGTGCGGTCGTGTGCGGCGGAATAGACCAAGACTAGACTACGGAAGAGTCGGAGTCGATCGGTCGGTTGCGGGAACCGGAGGCAGTCTTGGTGAGGCTTAGGAGGTCGGGACTAGACAAGGGAGTTGTTGAGGTCGAGCGACATGGAAAAGCCGAAGAGGCGTGTCGTGCCGGTGGGGTGGCGGCATGGACGACAAAGCGGTGGAGGAAGCTTCTGGAAGGCGGCGGAGGGCATTTGGAGAAATGTCAAAGGCTGCGGGAAGCTGTCCCTCAGTAAAGCACACGAGAAAAGTGGATTACATTGGCGCTAACGGGCAAAGTGCGGGTGCTGTTGGGATAGCGGGCAAAGCATTTGAGTTAGCGGGCAAAGTGAGTGTTAAAACCGGTGTTAGATGGGGTTTTCGGGTTATCGGTATGGACTAATGGATGGATCCATTAGGGTTAGTCTCGGTGTGAGGCTATAAAGGGAGAGGGAGGTAAGTGTTATGAGAGAGTTGGTCATTTGGGCCTTGAAGGCGCCTCCTCCCTCCGTGGGAGTTTGTCGTGTGTTTAGCTCTAGGGTGAGCTTGTCCTCCCGGGGGGTGGTTGCGAAACCTCCGTGTTATGATTTGAGAGGACTCATCTCTCGTACTTGTTAGAGTTTATATATGAGATGGAGTGCATGTTTGTGATCTGGGTTGAGAGGTCATTCTTGAGATGCTTTCATTGATTTATTGCCATCTCTTCATTCTTAGTTCATACGTATTTCCTTTGAGAGTTGGCTTATATTTGATTTGCTCGAACTAGGAATATGTCTCAAGGCTAGTTGGCAAGACCATTCCAGAGCAAAGAACAAATCGAGAGAAATTAGTTTTACGTAAACTTCCTTTGAAGCTCTCTGTTTAGGATTTCGACTTTCTTTCTTCTCTCGACCGTTCGAAGTCTTTGGAGATTCTTGGTAAATTCACTTCTAGAGATCTCATGCTTACTAGGTTTCAAGTTTCATGCGTTTTGGATCTCTGAACAAAAGTTCTTCAAATTCTTGCTTTGCGGTCGTGCTTGAACAACAGTATTCCTTTTTTCGTTCTTCGACCATGGCAATTTACGTAGTTGGTATTGCGGTTAGATGTGATTCTTGTTTACATTTTTCGGCTTGATGCGATTCTCTCGGATGTGGTTTCGACCACGGCGGTGTTATCTGAAGTCGACTTTCGACCGCGACTCTCATTTCTCTCTCGTGAGAGGACTTTCATTCTTCTTTGATTTCCTCTCTGCTTGTTTTCAAGCGGTAGCTCGACCGGGCTGACGCAGCGCCTCTGTTCGGTTTCTACCACATCGGTGGTTCGACCACTGTTGGTCGGCGACCACGTGTGTTCGTCGAGGCGATAGCTATAGTCCGTTTGGCTCGATCGACCACGAGTTGGCGTTCGACCACGGCGAAAGTCAAATGAATACGGTGACTTTTCGACCGGTTCTCTTCTCGATTTCTTTGCTCTCGGTTAGGCTGCGGTTATTCTCGATCTCTGTTCCTCGATGGCAATCAATCTTCTTCTTCATAGCTCTTTAGCTATCGAGAGAAAAGATTAGGTTTAATTGTGGGAGAATTTTTAAGGCACCATTCACCCCCTCGGTTGCCGATTCGGTCCTTCAATTGGTATCGAGCAAGGTTGGCTCATGTCGATCTTAACCGATCTGGAGCTTGGCAACTAGTAGGGAATCTTGTAAACTTTCCTTTGAATCTTATTGGGGTGTTTTGCCAATGATGTCCTTTGAGACAAGAGGCTTGATTTCGGCGAGAGGATGATTTTATTTGCAAGAAACCACAAGTGTGAGCTTTGTGGTACATTCTTGTCCTTTGCTTAATCAAGTGGCGGGAAGGAGAAAGCCTTGGAGAACACACGGATGATAATGATAAGGACGAGCTTCGACTTATCATGAGCAAGGTAAAACTTATTATGACCTTGGCCTTGTCCAAGATGAATATACTTGCTCTTGGGATATTGTGAGGTGCCTAGATTATAAATTGCTAGATTGTTATTGCTAGGTTGAAATCTCATTTCTCATGTGTGGGTTGTGAGTCTTTCTCTGTGAGCGGTGAAAATTTAATTTCTCTACTTGAATGTTAAAATCTGCAAATGAGAAATTAAAACTTTGACTCCTTGCACTTGTGTAGAGGAGTATGAGCTTACTAGAGTGCGATGGCGAGTTCCTCTGCTGTGTCGTCGTTATAGTCGTAATGCCTTACGACCACAACTTGACTTCTCGACATAGTCGTGGCTGCATCGACCATGTCTGCGGGACACTTCCGCTTGTTACAGTGGTCGAAAGTCCCTACGATCACATTGCTGGTTACGAAACAGCTGGCGCTCGATTCTTTGTGGTCATAAGCGACTTACGACCACACGCAATTCCGATCGTGGTTGTAATGACCAGCGATCACATCTCTCGGTGTAGTCATTCAAAACTACGCCTCTGGGTACTCGACCACGCTCATTTCTTCTCGTAGTAGTCGTGATGCGTAACGACCACTCTTTTTCTTTGGTGGCCGTGTGTCAAGTCTTGGGTTCAAGCATCGCTTTCTAACCACTTGGGATCCAAGACTTGGGCACTTTGTTCTTGTTTTTAGGTGTCGGGCGTTGGATGGAGAACATGGGATCGAATGGATTTTAGTCTTACGCTTCATCACGTGACTAGAACATTTGTTGGTTCTCCACTTCATGGCCTCAAGAGGCATGTACCTTCACGTTTGGCGTCTCCACCTACTTTGTGAGCTACTCTATACCTTCATGCCCTTATACTCATGTTTGACCATATTGGCATGTTGTTCTTGTTCATGTGCTCACTTGTACCATCTTGGCATGTTTTCTCTCAATGCTTTCATGTCATGCCTTTATGTGTATCTTGTTAAGTATCCATGTACATTGTTGTATTTGTTACATGCTTAAGCTTTGACTTGACTTCATGAGCTAAGTAGAATGTGTGCATTAGAAGTCAAGTATCATCATGACCTTATGCTCTGTAGTATCTATCATGGTTCATATCTTGCTCCTTATGTTCATTCATCATTATTTATACATGTTAGCATACTTTTCATGATGTTGATTTGCCATGTTGTATGTCTACATGATGTATGCATATGTATGGACGGTATGAGCTTGAGTATATCTTGGATAGTTTCTTTGTGTCATGATGGTGCGTTTATTCATGCCTTTGTATCTTTTCTAGTATACATGCTTTTATCCATGCTAGCATATGTACGTGTTGCTCTGTCATACGCTATGTGTATGGTTGTGATTCATTGTGATGCTTGTATACTTTGATCTTATTCTTTGTTATGGCATGAAATAAATTGTATGACATCTTGGTAGCATTAGTGCGTGCTTATGCTTAGATATCATGAGATTTGTGGTTGGGTCACAAGCTTCTTCTAGTATTTGGTGGCTCTAGGCTTCTGCTCTAGATGCCTTTGTTGAGGGCTAGATTGAGCTTGTGGCGGTGCGTGTTCTCATGTGTTCTATGTCTTTAATACTAGCGATGCTCTTGTTGTTACCATTTGTCTCGATCTTGGTTCCATATTGTATATCATTTACAGTACTAGGACACGATTGTTCCCCTATGATTAAGCTGCGGTTTGTATGAATGAGGGAGAGTGATCTGTTGTTCTGACCGCTCCACGGTCATTACGACCACGTCGTAGGAACCACGACCATAGTGCGGACCCTCGGTAGAACTCGTGTTACGACTTGACCAGGGCGCAATGACCGAGACTCATTTCGACTACGACCATGGTCCGGACCATTCGCGCGTCTTGATCACTTCATCACGGTGCGGACTCGGATACAACCGCGAACTCGGACTCGGCGTTGAACACGAGAAGGGCGCGACTACGACAACGTCGACTTGACTACGACCACGTTACGGACATGGAATTGACTACGAATCTGCTTAAACAACCGAGCAAGCGCTACAAGGTTGGTTCTCCCTTATGATTTTCGATTACGCTTCCCGCCACTTGGCTTTGCATAGTATATGTCTTCTAGTGGTAGGAAGGGTCTTTTTAGACGATGAGCCAACTCTAGGTGATGTTGTCTCATTCACACCTCTCATCCAAATGGTTCTCTAGGATTATTTACTACCTAGTTTGGGCTTTGGTTCTCTAGGATTCTCTTCTACCTAGGTTGAACTTTTCTTGGCCACTAGAGTCTTTTGCATTGACATAGTGTGCTTTTGCCCGTGGTATGGCGTTATAGACTAGAGACCATGAGGATAGGATGTGTTTGGGAATCACCTCTTTGAGCTAGAACCTTCTCTTCTGGATTTTATGCCAAATTTCTTGGTTCTTCTCTTTTGCCTTCTCTAGGGGAGTTGGATCCTTCTGTCTATTCGGGCTATGTTTGGGGGAGTTCATCTCATGTGCATTCTTTTGTTCAATAGTGCGTAACATTCACATGAATGCTGTCGATCTTGGAGCCACGAATATTATCTTTATGTGATATAATATCATGATTTATATCTTGCCATGTCTTGTGATAGCTTGATTTATCATGCCCTTCTATGTGTTGCTTAGCTCTTGCCATACTAGCTTAATTAAATGAGAACAACTTGAATCAAATCATGTCTTGTTCAATCTTATGAATAGTCGGCTTTAGTGATCCTCTCTTGATTCAGGCCATGTCGAATAGGCTAAGTTGAGTCTTGAATCTGTTTTTGAGGTTTAGATTGAGCTAAGTTAGTTCATTAGTGATGCATGAGTTAAGTCTTAACTCTTTGTTCATGAACTAATTCAAGTAAATGCAAAAAGATCTCTTTTGTGCGAAAAAAGTGATCTCACCAATTCTTTCTCATGAGACGACTTGCCATTGCACAAGGCATGAACTCGGGGAGTTTGGATGACCAAGATCATTTCCTTAAGCTTCTCGCTTGGAATGATCGCATAAAACTTGAGGTCTAGCACATGGTGAATAAAAGATGGTTGAAAACAACCATGTGATCTCTAAAGAAAAGTGCCAAATGTGCTAATTTTGCTCATTACAAGTATTCTACAAGTGGTATCAAAGTACTACAAGTAGTAAATTACTTGTGATATCTAGTGCTTGAACAAAATGTCTCATTTTGAACTTATAGCACTCTAAAATTGACTCAGCTATAGCTTCTTGATTCCGCTTAGAATATTGACATGGCTTGACTCACGTTTGGATACCTTCTTCTAGACTATACTCTTGGTGACTCGACATGCTAATCAAACCATTTAATTTAAAGATCATAACTTATTTGGCTTGAGCTTGGCAATACATAGTTTGTTATGATCTAGATAGCATTGTCACCTTTATGGCTTGATATAATTTTACGTGAAGTCACTTCGATAATTTCATGGCTCCCTTTGCTTAAAATGAATTACTTGTAGTCACCCCATTTCATTCATGCTCTATGTTTCTTCCTTGCATCTTGATGACTTTATTGCCAAAGGGGAGAAGGATAGAAAAAGGCATTAAGGGTGCAAAGGCATTAAAATGGGAGAATGCATCAAGGGATGGGAGAAGGATAAAAGGCATTAAGGGGAGAATGCTTGGTCATCTTGCTATGACAATGGTCATGTGAGCATCGCTTCTTGGACCATGAGCAAGATTGGACTTTTGTGTGATTTGGAGTTTACATGCGCTCCATTTCATTACGTGTCAACATGGTCTTGAGTCCCTTCTTTATTCTTTTAGACCATGTGTGACATTTGCATCTCCTTCCTTTCTTTGTTCAAAAACAAACTCTTCTTCATGCTTTTTACGTGTTTGTCAATATACTCATCAAGGGAGATTGTGAGACCATGTGGAGGTCACCCATGGTTGTGATGAGTAATTGACTCTTGATCTAGAAAGATTGAGTTTGGTTTTGAGGTTTGTCTTGACTTTGCAAAGTCGTAAGCCTTAAATTGTCGTGAGGCCCTTACGTCTCGTTGTCCTTAGTTGGGCAAGGTGAGGCATTGAGCAGTGGTGGGAGGTCTCTTGGGAAGTTCGACCACTCGGCGTGATCGAGGCAGCTACGACCACGTTACGGCTTCCTCGGCAGTGCAGGCGCAATCGGAGTCGGTCGGGCTGCGTGCGGTGGTCGGGAGGCTATCGACCACGCTGCGGAGATCTCGATCACGTTGTGGCCTTCTCGACAAGTTTGGCGGTGGTCGAAAGTCTCGGTGGAGCACGACCACGTTGGGTGTCATACGACCACGTTTGGTGGTGGGCGAAACCCTTCGAGTCTTTGTGCGACCACGTTGGTGGTGGTCGGAAGGTCATCGACCACGTTGCAGCATCCTCGGTGAAAATGGCGGTGGTCGGGTGTCGTGCGACCACATTGGAACGATCGGAAGCGAAAAAGCGTGTGTCGACCATTTTGGTGGTGGTCGGAGGTCATTCGAAGTATCGTCCACGTTGAGAGTTATCGGGATCGGTAGGGGCGTTGATGCTGACCAGGTCGGAAGGCTATCGACCACGTTGAGCAAAATCAAGAACCGGTAGGGTAGCGTCGACCACGTTGTGGAGTCTGACTCGTTGGCCATGGTCGGTCTCGGTCATTTACGACCACGTTGTGAAGTTTCGGCGCGTTGGTCGTGATCGGAAGTCGGCGCTAGGGTTTTCGACCGCGTTGGTCGTGATCGGTAGTCGGCGCTCGGTAAGTCGACCACGTTGTGGCGCTCAAGCTCGACCACGATTGTGACATTCGGCATCAACCACGTTGGCGCGGTTCGGTACTCGATGGTTCGACCACGTTGTGAAATGCGACCACGTTGTGGGTACTCGGTGAATCGACCACGTGTTGCGATCGGTGACTCGGTATCGACCACGTTGGGTGCTAGGGTCTTCGACCACGTTGAGTGGTCGATGCATCGACCACGTTAGCGGCGGGTTGAGCGTGGTCGGCGATCGTGGCTAGGGTTTACAACCACGTTGTGCGATCGGTTGTTCGACCACGTTGTGGCGATCGAATCGACCACGTTGTCGGCAGAATGACCGTGGTCGGCTGAGTTCATTCAAACCGGTCGTATGGGTGCATTTGATGTCCGATTATGGTGGGAATCGGTCGGTTGGGTTTCGGTGATGTTGTGGACCTTGTGGACTTGTTGGTTCATCTTCTTGGCGGGGTTTGTCAATGTCTATTTTACGAGGAAAGGTGTGAGCTCTGTTGAGTGTGCGAGTTGGTTTCTCTGTTTGGCGGTGGTCATAGCGAGCTTTGAGGCTGCCGTGATGACTTCTTTGTGTGGTCGAAGAGCGGGGAAGTCTTCGGTTTTGACCACTTCTTGTCTTGTGCTTCGGGTGGTCGTAGGGGATTCGACCGGTGTTGTCTTGTGATACTTGTGCGATTGATGGTGCATGTGCATTGGCGGTGCTATGTGATGGTTTTCTTATGCGTGTGGTGCGGGACTTGAACTATTTCATGGTGAGCGTGGGAGGACCGGGACTAGGCACGGGAGGTGTTGAGTCGAGACGGTCGGAGGCAGAAGATGATCGGTGGTGAGGTGGTTGCGGCCGGAGGCGAGGCAGGGCTGGGCGCGAGCTAAGCATGACGGGCAACAACGAGGAGGGCCGGGACTAGGCTCGGGGAGGCTGAGGTCGAGGCAGTCGGGAGGTTGGAGTGCGGTGGTGTGCGGTGGAATAGACCAAGACTAGACTACGGAAGAGTCGGAGTCGATCGGTCGGTTGCGGGAACCGGAGGCAGGTCTTGGTGAGGCTTAGGAGGTCGGGACTAGACAAGGGAGTTGTTGAGGTCGAGCGACATGGAAAAGCCGAAGGGGCGTGTCGTGCGGTGGGGTGACGGCATGGACGACAAGCGGTGGAGGAAGCTTCACGGAAGGCGGCGGAGGGGCATTTGGAGAAATGTCAAAGCTGCGGGAAAGGCTGTCCCTACAGTAAAGCACACGAGAAAAGTGGATTACATTGGCGCTAACGGGCAAAGTGCGGGTCTGTTGGGATAGCGAGGCAAAGCATTTGAGTTAGCGGGCAAAGTGAGTGTTAAAACCGGTGTTAGATGGGGTTTTGGGTTATCAGTATGGACTAATGGATGGATCCATTAGGGTTAGTCTCAGTGTGAGGCTATAAAGGGAGAGGGAGGTAAGTGTTATGAGAGAGTTGGTCATTTGGGCCTTGAAGGCGCCTCTCCCTCCGTGGGAGTTTGTGCGTGTGTTTAGCTCTAGGGTGAGCTTGTCCTCCCGGGGAGTGGTTGCGAAACCTCCGTGTTATGATTTGAGAGGACTCATCTCTCTGTACTTGTTAGAGTTTATATATGAGATGGAGTGCGTGTTTGTGATCTGGGTTGAGAGGTTTGTTCTTGAGATGCTTTCATTGATTTATTGCCATCTCTTCATTCTTAGTTCATACGTATTTCCTTTGAGAGTTGGCTTATATTTGATTTGCTCGAACTAGGAATATGTCTCAAGGCTAGTTGGCAAGACCATTCCGAGAGCAAAGAACAAATCGAGAGAAATTAGTTTTACGTAAACTTCAGCTTTGAAGCTCTCTGTTTAGGATTTCGACTTTCTTTGTTCTCTCGACCGTTCTTGAAGTCTTTGGAGATTCTTGGTAAATTCACTTCTAGAGATCTCATGCTTACTAGGTTTCAAGTTTCATGCGTTTTGGATCTCTGAACAAAAGTTCTTCAAATTCTTGCTTTGGTCGTCTTGAACAACAGTATTCCTTTGTTTTCGTTCTTACGACCATGGCAATTTCTGTCGTTGGTATTGCGGTGCGTGCTTGTTCTTTGTTTACATTTTAAACTTGATGCGATTCTCTCGGATGTGGTTTCGACCACGGCGGTATTATCTGAAGTCGACTTTCGACCATGACTCTCATTTCTCTCTCGTGAGAGGACTTTCATTCTTTGCTTTGATTTCCTCTCTTTGTTTTCAGCGGTAGCTCGACCGAGGCTGACGGCAGCGCCTCTGTTCGGTTTCTACCACATCGGTGGTTCGACCACTGTTGGTCGGCGACCCGTGTGTTCGTCGAGCGATAGCTATAGTCCGTTTGGCTCGATCGACCACGAGTTGGCGTTCGACCACGGCGAAAGTCAAATGAATACCGGTGACTTTTCGACCGGTTCTCTTCTCGATTTCTTTGCTCTCGGTTAGCTGCGGTTATTCTCGATCTCTACATTCCTCGATGGCAATCAATCTTCTTCTTCATAGCTCTTTAGCTATCAGAGAAAAAGATTAGGTTTAATTGTGGGAGAATTTTTAAGGCACCATTCACCCCCCCTCTGGTTGCCAGTTCGGTCCTTCAATTTCATTTGTCGATCTGTTTTCTTGGTCTTCAGTAGAGCTTTTGTTTTTAGTTTCTGGCTCGATCGACCACGAGTTGGCATTCGACCACCCTGTTTCAGATAGATTTCTGCTCAGTTGGTTGGACCACGGGAAGACGTCTCGGCGCTACGGGCATCTTGACTTGTGATCGTTCATCGTATTTTCGGTTTTACGGCTCGGGTGTTTTGCCTCGGCTCGGTGAGCCTTGGTTTCTTACTTCATAGCTCGTAGCTATTGAAGAAGAAATATTATGTAATTCTTTGGGAGGTTTAAAGGCACCATTCACCCCCCCTCTGTTGCCATTTCGATCCTACACTTTTCTCCATGAAACATGGAAACCATCAAAGATATGATCTCACACCACTGAAGCACACACCTAGAACAAACATTTCTCAGAGAATCCAAGAATCTAAGCATGCTCTGGCTGAAACCGTAGAAATACAAAACAGAGGAAAGTTCATGCTTAGCTCAGAAAAGAAAGTATTCATTAATTCCAGCTTTAGCTCTTTTGGGGATTAAAAGGCCAACTGGTCTAGAGTTTTTTCGACTTAGAGCAAGTGGTTCTACA
>JAYGGG010000279.1:0-27780 GCA_036346245.1 Bonia amplexicaulis | reverse complement strand
AGCTCATTTTATATCAGTAGATTGAAAATAATATGTATCTACCGGTATCTTTTTCAGTGTAATTAAATTTATAAAAAGTTATATTATCACGGACAACATAAAGGAATAAGACAAAAAACAAAAAAAATCTGAAAAAAACTATATCACTACAAAAAGTTAAAAACAAAAAGGCAGAAACTAGAAATGGAAGCTCTGATGAACACGGACATGACCTAGGAACGAGCCGACACTATACCTCCGACTGGAAAGCCCGGACCACACCGACGTGGTGAGCGGTGACCACCCATGCGCATCGGATCTCATGATTTGCTGCACGCTGGCCAGCAGCTGCAGCTTGGTCCTTTATCCGCCATCTTCTTGTTTGCTTGCGTGGACCCCGGCAAGCACTGAAACTGGGCCTTCTTGGCACGCCGGCAGTCTGCAGTAGCAGCCTAGGGGTGAAAAAAAAGCACTTTTAGTTCAAATTTACTTTAAATACACTCGTTATTAGTTAAATATTAAATAAGTTGATTTTGAATGAAACTAAATTTTGCTTTAGCTTAGCTCGGCTCGTTAGCTCGATTCTAAAAATACTTTCAAACTCCCAATAAAATGATATTAAATCAAATTATGTTAATTATAGAAAAACCTCAGTAAAACTAGTATCTGCTCGATATTCACCCATAAGTAGTACTGACTTTGAGGAAGAGATAGAGAGCATGCAGCTGCTGCCAACTTTTTCCATATGCTAGCTGCTGCTGCTGCTGCATGTGAGTGAGAGCTAGGGCTATAATTCTGTTCCTGCATGCAACCAGAGCAACAGCAGCCAGCCTTCAATCTAATCTCTCCGTCAACAACAAGAAGAAGAAGATGCAAGAAGAGGAGATGAACAGCTGTCGAAATTAATTGTTCCTGCTCTAGGGTTTCTTTCTTTTCTTTTTCTTGCATCAGAAATGGAGTGTAGTGCTAGCGTACAACAGCAGTGGACAAATGACCGGCGCCGATCCACCCATCACGTGAGTCTGTGGCTACTGCCTCGGAGAACGTAACTCGCAGCCATTGGATCGAGATCTCGTGGTCCCGGTCGCGTGTGAGTCATCATCACATTTTCTGCCACGTCATCAAGCCAGTAGATCATGCTTGCTACATGCATATGCACATTTTTCGCTGAGCATGCCCCACCAAAGGGTTGACGACTCAGACGCATAGTCCAACAACATGCGTCACTGACCAGTGGGCCCTTGCTGGTCATCGGGGTTCACCTGTTAGCGACACAGTCCTTCCATGACACTATCAACCATGACACAAGACACATGCAGGTACTGCATAAGCAACATAGAGAAGATAATAATGCTAATGCAAGCGCCAGAACAGTTTTTCACAGAGCAAGAAAAACAAAATCAAAAGGCACCTCGTGATGTTCTAACCTCTTCAAGAACTACGATGAAAGAGCTTTCAAGATTTCTTCACTCAAAGCTATTCAAAAATTGGAAACGAAAAGGAGCCAAGTTTAACTCAATACGACTAGCTCTGCTTTGGTCATGTGAGTCTGCGCCCACCGCAGAGAGCACTCGAGACCCTTCGATGGGGATCATGTGGTCCCGATGATCCATGCTAATCATCACCATCCTCGCAGCAACAGCAGATTGATGAATTATGGGTTCATGATGCACCAAACATAAACAATTCCTCATGAAAAAAACTTAGTCGCAATAAGAAACATTAAAAAAAAACAGTCCCTAATGTTGATCCAGCTTTCAGAACAATAGTCAAACAAAAGCACCACATTTCCAGGACATGGCATGGACGGGAATAAACAAATTAAATTTCCAGCCGAAAGTAAGCACTAGGGAGCCCAAGCATTGCTGCTAGGTGGTGGCTGGCTAAACAAATAGGCAATCCACAAGCTAGCCACAGGATAGAACAGATTGCATAGAACAGCTAAAAGGCTCTCTTGATTCAGGAACGACAGCAGATATGATGATCTTCTAGGTATTGGTTGCATCAGCTATGTTAGGCCTATGGAAAGTACATCGCTATATTTAATATGCACCCTTCAAGATGCTGTAGTAACACTGTTGGATGCAAGTTATGTACACAAAAAATCAATGAACTGTTTGTCAAAACTCAAAAGCCAAAACCAGAAACAATTTTTGTAATGTTCTACAGTTGCTGTATAGTACACAGGAATAACTGAACTCAATGCAAGCGATGGTCATCCCTTGTTGAGGTTGCTAGGTCAGATCCTCAACATCGGACGATTCGCCTTTGGTGGTGTTGGTCTCCTGGCGGGAGAGCTCCCATAGTAGTTGTTCGATTCCCAGCTTCCTCAGCTCGTGCAGGCCTTGCCCAACTGTAACAAAATGCATTTCAAGAGTGGGCAAAACAGAATGCACATGGGAAGAAATGTGTCTGGATTTATTTTCACGATCAATCAGAATAACAACATTGATGTGCTCAGTTCAGGTGAGCGATTGGCACCAGTCTGAAGTCTAAATAAATCGTCAAAAGATACCATATTGATTGCTGAAGAAGCAAAGACATTCACAGACAAGATCTTAACTCTGAAAACCATTGGCAAAAGCCTTTATCTGCGTAATGAGAACATGGTCTCAAAAGTATGTGCCTCAGTTCATGTTAAAATGTTTGTTCACTGTACATCTTTAATCTTTTAGACCAGGGGTTCTTGTGTTCAATAAAGCCAATCTGGTCATTTCAGGCTACTGACTGTTAAGGGTATTAGAGATAGAATAGAAATCAATAAACACGGTATGTAGACGAATTGACTCAATGAACACGGTAAATTTCAAGGGAGACAACATGAGTAATTCCAATATAAGCTTTTTCCACCTAATAAACGATTAACCTTCCACATAAAAAAGTTTAATTTCAACAAAAGAAATAGTATAGGATTTGTTACCCTAAAGGTGCATTCCGCTGCTACTGTTCATTCCCATTAACTTATTGCAGCGCAAGTTTTGAGTTATGGTTTTCAGATAATGAACACTTCTGGTGCTTTTCAAGCCAGAAATAGTATAGGCTTTAGATTTTCAAGAATACGCACTGAATTGTGCAAATTATGTATGGTTTCATTCAAAAACATATGTTCAAGCCACTTGACTCCAGGTATAGCACTTGGATAAGCATTATATGCACCAGCTTGCATCCTTTTTTAGCAAATGAAATTAAACAAAATTAGCTTGCGAGTGAGCAATGTATATTCAGTTAAGCACATACCATCTACAGCATCATGTGAAGTCGGTTGCTGGCCATGTCGATCAATCCACATCTGCAATCGCTCCTCAGCAATATCTTCTTCTACATTATGGGTTTTAGCCCTTCTCCAGAAATAGATGAGCCAAGCCTGGGTAACACCAAAGCAAAGGGTAACTTGAATAGGCGAAAAACAGCTGAAGTGCATAGGGAACAATAGATGATGGTCCAAGAACCAATTTTTACAAAATCTAGCACGTGTTATTGATCCACCAGGGAAAAAATGCTCTTTTTCTCACTATGCAAGAAACTTTTGTAACCTGCATTGTGCATACTCATGCAGTTGGCCTTTTTTCCCCCAGCGTATCTAATTGTAATCAAGACAAGACCTATACAGAATCGGATGACTGTAATGGTTCGCTGTTTCCTTTTGTTAATACCTTTAGGTCAATAACCAAGAACTGAAAAACAACACAAGCTCTGCTGGTCTACTAAAACAAAACGCACATGGAATTTTACTAAAAAACAAAAGGAAACACCATGGAGATGTCAGCAGATATGTTTATTTTAGCCTTAGGTAACTTGATTTTGCTTGGTCATAATCAAATAAAACAATCTAGCTTCTCCGTTGTTCAAAAATTGTATCAGTACCCGGTATCATTCCAGATTTTCCGGTATGTCTCGTGACCAGCGCCAAGTGTAATAGCTCCTTGACCAACTACGCCATTTTGATTATATATCAAGACTTTGGTACTTTTACAATAAATGTGATATTAACTTGGAAAAACTACAGGCACGGTTCATAAACTTGAGAGTTCAGTTAATCCCCCAGCGTTAAAAATGTTACATCACATGTATTTTGAATCCTATTGCCAGTTTACACTAACAGCTGGCAGCATCATTAGAATGTTCTAACAAGTATCAACATGGCATGCCACACAGAATTTTCTTTTGTACAAATTAACGGAAGACACCAAATTAACATAGCGAAGCAACTTTAGAAGCTTGATCAAGTTATTCTAAAAATTAGGCGTTTGATTCAACTTAGTTTATGAATTCCGTAATTTTACCCTATACATATTGGCAATATGCAAATTTACTTAAATATATGAAAACCGAAATACTACCAACATGTGCTAGGATCATTCATCTAATGAATAGTATTAGAAAATGGTTTGTCTACCTCTAATAATCTTGCTACACATATGTAAAGCAGTATAGGAGCAGATGATCGGCAGCACAGAAGGGGAAGGAAATGTACTGATGGCACATTCGTAAGAGAGCAATATTAACATTGTTGGTACAGAATCAACCAAATCACTGGTGCATGTTATAAGTCAAGAACAAAAGAAAAAATTAGGTCAAGAGGTACCTGCTTGAATAATACATCTTCCTCTTCCTCCTTGCTTAGGTCTGCAGAACCAGATTAAGGTATTGATAAGGAATTTGTGAGGTTTCCCCACAGAATAAGGATAGCATCGCATAGTGCTACAGCTAACTAGTGCAGAAAGAACAGCATTCTCATATAGCCAATAATATGTAACGTTGATAACAGAAAATAAAATTATAGATGATTGTACCAAATGCTTCAGTGAATTTTTCATCGCCAGATGATTTAATATCTGCAAATGGGAAACATAGAAACAAATATGTGTTAGCCTCTCTGATGTGCAATGAAGGAATTATGATCAATCAATGAATAATGATTCAAGAATAAATCCTCAATATAATTATTTTGTAAAAGTATTCTTAATAATATCAGTAATTTACACCATCAATAACAAACAGGAAAAACAAATGGCACGTAAGAGTCTAAGAGAGACCTGGATCTGCTGGCTCATCAACATTAGGACGCCGATGTTGGGCAAGAGCAATGAGAACAGCATCCTCAACCTTCAAATAGTTAGGAACCCACCGTGTCAAAAGAACCAGCAACAAAAAGGAGGAAATGGAAAATTTTGACCTAAAACTCTTCTTCGTATCATATTAGCTGAGGTGCTGATAACTGTTGAAGATTTATTATATAATATGTGTGGATGAAAGCCGAAACAACATAAGCACCTTCAAGAACGCTAGTTCTTTAAGTCCTTTATCAACAGAAAGCATAGTTTCTATGTTGCCTTCTCCAGCTGTAACAGTCAAATCATGAACAAGCTTGTCTGTGTCTTCCAAACCATCACTCCCTATTTCACAATATAATGGGAATCAATTAAATATTTAAAACTTTTGATTTTGAACAGTAAAAAGGTCGATAACTTGCCACTATGATGAGATCCATCCTTAGCTCTCTGTCCAGCAGAAGTTACATACTCAAAAGGAAGAGGAGCAAATGAAGACCAGTATTCATGTTTTGACATAGAGATATCTGGATGGATGCCTGGAGAATTGCAATAATCAACTTAAAAATCGAAGTAATCAATTGGTAAATTGAGCTCAAAATGAAGAATCGGGCTACTGCTTTCTGATGGGAGTTAAGAAACTCAGAAAACAGAGCATAAGGGCGTGAGGACAATAAGGACAGGTGTCATAGAAAGCCTGATTTTATGAGTCCCCACAAGTCATACAAAGCCAACATTCAGTTTTTAGGCATTAATCACGTTAAAAAAAGTTCTGCTTCTTATGAATGTTAATCTTTATTCAGCTAAATTTTATAAGGCCCTAAAACCCTAGAAATGAATTACCATATTGAACAGCCAAGCCCCAATAACGAGCAAGCCAACACCTCTTCATAACAACTTCTTCCTGTACAAAAATCATGCATTTGAAATCAGCATTACCACAAACAAATGGACCACTCTGTTTGGTTGCATCTTTGGAAGAAAAGGAAAAGGAAATTAACCATTTCTTGTTTGCTTAAGATCATCCTGTGTGTCATTGTGCGTAAGGATTTTGTTTCGGATTCAACTTCTTTGAGTTTCTTTACAGCAGTAGCTGCCTCTTCTCTTGCAGACTAGAACAGAAAACAACAATTATGCCCACCGATAGTTGAACTAATAATGTTTCTTATCGTAGGCTAGTACCTTACCTGTAACTGTTGTTGAAGAGTGGTGATTTCCTCACTTTTACCATTCTTGGATATAAGAGCTTTTCTTATTTCTTGCTGTTTTCATTTCAAAGAAACATATGTATTAATATCATGTCCATCCATAACACCCAGCAGGTAAAGAAACTGCCTAGAGTACAAAAGACTTAACAAAAGAGTGCATTTCAGATGTCCCAACCGGTGCATGCGGTACATGTACATATACCAATGCATTTGTCTAAAAAAATCATTGATCCAATACACTAATACAGTATTATCTTGTCTGTTTATCAAATGAAAGAAAGCAGTTCTAGTACATCATTCGTCACACTTGCATTATGGATGCCAATGTTATTTAACAATTTTGACAATTTTCTTGAAAAAATCAAATGATATAAAATATGTAAGTACGCATGCCGTTAAAACGTTACCTCCTTTCTTACAAGCATCTCCTCCTCCTGCATTCAAGTCGAAATCATTAATAATGTGATAGGAAAACCAGCATGCAAGAGGACCCAAATGTACTTAAGATTACCTTTTCATAAGCTTAACTTCCATAGATAACCCATCACCAAGATTAGCAACCTTCACATATTGAAGACAATAAAGATATGAGATGGATATGATATGTTCTCGTAATTACGTTATCCAGTCGCATTTGTCATATTACTTCTCATTAAACATTATTATAGTTATATATGTAAAGAAACAGCAAATATATCATCTGGATAATGCCACAGTACATACAAGAATTACAAAACAAGTTACCTGTTTCTCAAGCTCCCTTGTCCGGGCTTCAGATTGTCTAAATTTCTCTTCTGCTAGTCCAAGCTGAATTTGTAAAACATAGTGTTATCACTAGTTCCATGCGGAAAGAAGACACCCCCCCTTTACTTTCTATCATGGAATTGATCAAAATACATGCAAGAATTATAACACACCTTCTCCAAAAGATTTACATTCTCATCTTTCAGCATCTCAAGCTGAAAATTAAAAGCAACTGTGATCAGATTTCTTCATTCGAATTAACTTACTTGAACGTTATTGATGAACATTTCATATTATTTCACTAATAGTTCTTCATAAAAACCACTGCACAACCTCATAATATATGAGGTGAAATCAATAAAATTGAGGACAAACCTCTTCTGTTAGAGTTGAACTGTTTTGTGAGTCCCGCGATCGAGTGGATTGTGCAAAAGTGGGGTCTGGATAGATTGTCCTACAGCATATTTCAATAATTTAATAATTTTAATCCCAATGATCCTGTTGTGCTTTCAGTAATGAAGGATGTTGACAAGGAAGCAACACTGATTTCCAGTAAGGGGAAAAAAGAAGCATTAGGAAAAAAGAAGCAATGCCTATGATGAACATCAACAGTAGTGATAGTTATTCCAATAGACAACATTTTTGTATATTCTAACATTTTACTCTCTTGTACAATGTATGGAAATAAAAAAATAACTGAATTAGAAGAACAAGAAAGAATCAAACCAGTAAACTAGAGATAAATTATAGTTCCTTTGTTTTATCCTGTGTGAAACACATTGGTACAACACGGCAAAATACCACTGCCGCGTTTTGAAAACCAGAAATAGTTGGACCCTTCCTGCATGCGTCAAAACTCAAAATCGTACTTATGTATGTCTGACTCTGACAGGGATGCTGCCTAGTTTAAGTTCAGTGCAACATAGAATAAAGTATCGAATTCATTTACATTTTACGGAAGTCATTCAACACTTGTGATATTCTGGAAGCCAAAGGAAAGTTCATCCCCACAGGAATTTCTTCATCTTACTACACTGGTGCTAAAATTGCCTGCCACAGTGTCACTATAATTGTGTGTCATACCTTGCACTCACTTAAATTTCATAAATCATTTGAAATCTCCATAAATCACATGAACCATATGCTTTTCTATTTCAAGAACTGACTAAAACCAAGAGTACCAACTTTGGACTGGGGTACAGGGCACCAAGTTGTGCATTATTAAAGATTAAAGAAACAGCATTAGGCACAAAACGTTAATAGATGACAGTGACAGCCATATTTTGATAAGTGGTGTTGGCAATACAACATTGCAATGACAAGAAAACCAAATTATCTCAAAAAGCTTATCTACTCACCTTCTTTCCCTAGGTGTTCCATTGGGCATTTCCACAGCTTGTAGAGGCCTCACATTAGCCCCAACAGGTGGTGCAAAAGTTGATCTTCCTGTTGACAGTGGACGATTTGCTGCAGCTGAATCCACACCGTTCCGACCTAACTAGGTAAACAAGGACAAATAAAATAAGCAGCAACATTTCATAGAAGAACTGAAAACTGAAAAACACGTCATTATTCAAAAGAATATGCTAGCTTCAACATCATAAATGTAAAATAACCAAATTATCATGCACATGCAGCAATACTTCTGTAAGACAACGGAAAGTCAGAACAATTTTGCTATCCACTTTTTTTTCATCATGCAGCATGAAGCACCACAAGATTAAATTACACCAACAAGATGCATCAAATGAAGCACCACCATGAAAACAACTTACTAACTATAGCTCGTGTTATCGATAATAAAAAACGTGACAATGAACAACTGCGTAACTCCAAGACAATCCGTCAACACCAACTACTTTAACTTCTAATGCAGTTTGTCAAAACTTTATCAACTACATGCCCCCGTAACTCCTTGCTGCTGCCATGGGAAATATATGCCTCAATTGTTTTCTTTTTAAAAAAGGGACATTTAAAAAAAATGCTCATTTCAGAACCTGCAGAGTATCAAACAGAGACTGGGAACAGCACAAGTTTTAGCCTAATTTGAGTAAATTTCTTCAGAATAAATCCTAATGCTTTCCAAGAAATTGCAGCGAGTAACAAAGGAAAGATATCATATTTGACATTACTTATGGCCGGTGAGTTGCTCCTGCTCCGACCACCGGTGACGACCGCCGCCAGCTGCTTCGGCAACACCATCGCCTCCTCCCCTCCATCCTCGCTCCCCCGGCTGCTACGCCACCCGACACTCTCCACCTCGGCCTCCACCTCCACCGCCGGCTCAGCTACAACAGCCTTTACACCGGCGTCCCCACTGCCCTCCCGCCTCGACCGCCGGCTCAACGGCCTCGCTGCCACCGCCTCTAACTCCTGCAGCGCTTCCACGCGCCTCGTCGCACTAGAACTCCGCCCACCGCGCGCCAGCAGCTGCAACGGCGTATCCCCCTCCTCCGCTGATGCCTCCGGTTTCACCTCGGCGGCCCTCGCGGGAGGCTCGTTGCCGCGGCCGCTCGCCCTCCGCATGCCCGGCTGGTCTCCCAGCCGCACTGGCGCCTGCACCTCTTCCTCCTCGCCGCGAACTCCGCTGTGCGCGCCAGCAGGTCGCGCCCTCCGCATGCCCAGGTCGTCGCCGCGGCGGGACCGCGCGGCGCCCGCGTCGCCGATGGCGTCTGGGACGCTCCCTCGCGCCGCAAGCGCGCGGGATCACCTCGTCCCTTGCGCCGGCACCCTGGGGCCCGCCGCGTCGCAGCGGGACGAGCCCGAGGCGCCCGTCGGCGGCGTGGGGTTGCGGCGGTAGCGCTGGAGGAGGGGAGCGGGGCGTCAGGATGATGCTGAACTCGCCTGCGGCGCCCGCGTGGGCGAGCATCACCTCCATGCGCGCCATCGCCTCGCGCGCCGCCGCCGCCCGCCGGGGTCTGCCGACGCCGGCGCCGCGGCGGAGCTCGGCCGCCGCGCTTGGCCGCGGGCGGCGTCCATTGGCATCGGGAGCGCGTGGATGCTGCCGCTTTGACTTTTGGTTTGACTTTGCTCCTCTCTCTTGTTTGGGTCGGAAGGCAGCAGAAGGGAAATTTTTGGCGTTTGGAGGAAGGCTGCGGAGAGAAAAGGATGGAAAGGGAAAAGCGTGCGTTCGTTTGCAGTTTTGCATTCCAGTCCCTTCAGTTTTCTCTAATCCCCCTGCGTTAATTTTGTTGTTGCTGGATTTTACACCTTTTTTGGTGTGTTTTTTTTCAGGTTATCATACGAAATTTTGTGCCCGAATTTTTTGTGCTAGACTAGATGATAATTGGAATTTGGAAGCAACTCTCCTGGAATAGCCGAAAACAAGAGAGAACCCCGTATCTCTCTTTGAGACAAACAGGGACTGACTTTTGTATCGATCATTTCGATTTAGACATTAAGGGTATGTTTGGCACGGCTGCGGTTTATGTCTTTTAATTAAAATTTTTAAATTTTAGCTGTTTGTGATATAAATTATTGAGAGAGATATACTTGCTTGCAATTTTAGTTGATACAGATGTTAAGTTTTATCATGTACTACAATTAACTTGTAGGCCTCATCTTGAGAAAATACCCCGTTTAAAAGTTAGGTACTATAGCAAAAACCAAAAATCGCTAGCTTCGATCGAAAAAAACAGACCCTAAATCGTCTCCAATAAATCTCAAAAAAGATTATGCAGGTAGTCCATTTCAATTCCAACCTCAATTTTGCTATAAGAAGATAGAAAAGAAAAACTAAAACAACTTCAAACCGTAACGAATGGTGTGCATTTGAGAAACTAACGCCATGCGACACAAATGACTATATGATTTGATTTTTTCATGATGTTCTTAACTTATTATGATTCGTTTTTTCGGATGTTGTTTATAGTTTATGGTTGTGATTGATAACTTTTAATACTAGTATTTATGCGAATGAACCGAATATCAATAAAGCGAAAAATCGTTTCGAAAAACTGTCTTAATAGGTGCCGCACGGTTGGGCTTTAAAAAGTGCCTTATGACTAAAATTACACTATAGCTGATAGTGACTTATTTGGTCTAACTAAATTTAAAAATTTTAAAAATAGAAAAAAATAGGTTATCCCATCACGAACAATGCAAACAAATACAAATAAAAGAACCGACAAAAAAGCTCAAAAAAGACAAAAAGTCGAAAAAAAGACGAAATTTATGAATAGTAAAAAAATAAGCCAAAAGTCAAAAACTCAAGCTGAAACGGGCAGAATCTAATCTCAAAACAATATTGAAAAAGTTATTTCTTTTTTCGAAAAAAAAACATAGGCTAAGGCATTTGTTGAAAACAACGAAGCTAAAGCCCAAGACAAGGGCGACTCGAACACGAGTTACACGACGCTTCAAGTACCAGATTACCAAAACAGCTGAAGGTTAGGCGCTGCCGTGCCAAAGGGGGGCTTTAAATGTACCGACGAAACACTCATGCTACTGACACCTTTGTCCCACCCTCCCTGGCCTACTTGTCAGTCACCAAGTAAGCACCGATCGCTGGTTCGGTAAGTCAGTTTATGCACGGAACAATTGAGACGGTAAGTGGGGCCCATATCTTAATGAAGAGTATGTTGACACGTCAAGGGGAAGACTTGGAACGCGGCTTCGACGTGGAATAGAACTGATCTACTCGCAAATTTCCCCTTGTGCGTGTGCACCCTCCCTAGTTTTTAATATGAAATTGCCCCTAATTTTGAACTGCGACGGATGGAAAGCAATCTCCCTAATTTTTAATATGAAATTGCCCCTTCTATTCCTAAATATATAATATCTTTTTCACTTCTTAGTTCTCCAGTTATAACTTTGATATATAACTATTCATCACAATTTATGAGTAAAAATGGCATAATGGAAGTACTTTCGAATGCGAGCTATCTAGTATATTTAGGTGGACAGAGTTTGGAAAGATAAGTGTGATTGAAAGAGAGAGAGAGAGAGAGAGAGAGAGAGAGAGAGAGAGAGAGAGAGAGAGAGAGAGAGAGAGAGAGAGAGAGAGACACTTGATGTATGATAGAGCTGAAGAATCCATGAGCCCGGCCTTGAGACCGGTCTCTTTCACTACGTGGTCAAACCCCGTTTGGTGACGGAAAACATGCCTAACAAAGCTTGAGGTACAAGGATTTACTCCGTGCACTCATGTCACTTACTCGAGCAAAAGCCAGGTCATAGATAATAAGTGTGGTCGAAAATGGAATCTTTCTTGATCCTTGTCGATCAAGAATTGGCTTGATCAATTTAGTAATTTCGCTCAAGTTGTGAAGACAGAAAGACATCGGACATAAAAAACACAATTGATTTCCCTCAAGCTATCCGTCGAATCAGTTCCCAAAACAAGCGTTCGGTTCCCGAAGTAAATGTTCAGTTCCCAGGAGAAGTAACCGACGCATTGGATATAAAAACTTACCAGGGATGACTTTTGGTTTTCACTTTCCCCATTTGCTCCAACTTATTTGAGACCTCTACCTCCAATCAATCTCCAATCTCGCATGAATTCCTTCCAATCTCCCGAAAGAATGATGAAGTCTTCATCAACATAGGCTGAATCAGAGATGGATCATACTAAGATGAAGGCATTGGATACAGCAGAGAAGATCCTGCCGCGGTGATTCGTCAAATGGATCGAAGCCATCGGGCAACGCTGGTCATCTGGACAGATCGAAGAGATTCCGGTGTTGCAGGCATACTGTGAGTGTGGCCTTCGTCTTCCTGCTCATCCCTTCTTGACGACTGTTCTTGAGTATTTTGGGGTCGAGTTGGTGAACTTGGTTCCCAATTAAATCATGATGCTCAGCGTCTTCGTATATCTCTACGAGGCGTATTTGGGTATCCCAGCGGATCTCAAGCTCTTTCGGTATTATTACGTGATGAGCCACCAACGCACTGCTTAGAGCTCAAGCACGAATACTCGGCATCTGGTAACGATCTCCTGCTGTCTCCTCTGGGGAAGCGGGTAGTTAGCATCGCTAGGGGAACGCACTCAACGATGCCCAATGGTAGGTGGATCGGACCTGTAGTAGGTCTCGTCCACTCATGGTTGACACTCGTAGCCTCTTCAGTGTCTTCAGTGAAGCAGTCGTAGCCCGGTTCTTGAGCAAGCTCTTGAGTCAGGTTGTCAAGCAAGTCATTGATCTGTTGAAGCTCCCGTGCCTCTTTGGACTGGTACTGGGCCCGCCCAAGCAAAGCATTTTGGGTAGCAAGTCGCCTTTGCCGAACAGTCGCAGGATCCTCGACCTTGAAGCAAACTGGGGCTACCTTAGAGGAAAGCGAGTATTTCTAGGATTTCTCCCACGCTCATTAGAGTATTGATCAGGCTCATCACTGGAGGTCTCGTCACCATTCCCACGAGAGGAGGGAGGGTGTGATCGCCAGGGAGCATCCTTAGGCCTTCCTCTAAGAGGGTGATGAGAATCTGAGGGCAGGGTAAAAACCTCTTGTCTATAATCTTCACTTCTGAGAGAAGCCCTCGTCCAAGAATCGCTGTTTTAGACCGTCTCGACGGCTTGGAGCAAACCCTGTCAGGTAGGGGAAGTCTAGGTTATAACTGTCCCCAGCCTAATCTGCTCCCTGCGAGAATACGGATGAACACAAAGTGTGTCCACCCATGGCCTTCGCCGGGTCGTCCAGAGAGTTGCCACTAGGAACTAGTGATGCACTCCCTGATTGGTAGAGTCTAAGGCTCTTTGAAACTGCATAGGGCGATGTCATGGTACTGAATGCTTAGGAACGGGCCCATCGTCACATTGCGAGCCCTCATCATGGTCAGATTGACCCTTGCCACTTGGGGGAGATGAATCCTCCATTGGGCGTACTGCTATGGGGGACTTTGATCCCTCATCAGCCTTTCCGACGGCGTCATCTCCAGGATCACCGGAGGAATCTCCAGGGAGACATTCACCATCGAAAGCAAGTAAGGTCTGCTCGTAGTCATAGCAGGCCTCCACGTCGATACTCGCGTAGTCGGCCAAGTCGAACCTGTTCTCCTCATTCCATTCATCTGCCATGAGGACATTAGGAGGAAAAAGAGAAACTTGCCGATAAGAAAATTACCGGAGTCTTAGAAAAAGAATCCCCACGGACGGCGCCAACTATCAACGTTTTAATATCGATCTTACATGTAATTTATTTTGGATTCGGAGGAACTCTTAGAAGATCTGGTGTATGTGCATGCGGAGTAGAGACACGAGAAACTTTATCCTGATTCAGACTTTCTCCTAAGAGAATAACAACCCTACATCCAGTGTGATTGCTAGTTGCTAGAAAGTGGATTACAACATAGAATTACACAAATGGCTAGTGCTATCTTGCATGAATGATTCACCAATTGTCCCCATCTCCCTTCGATATTAACCTTTATATAGCCGGTTGAAAGATCAAGCTCCGATTAAGTTGTTTTTGGTGTTAATGACAAATACTTTTATAATGTATTGTTAATGACAAATAATTTTATATTATGTTGGTGATAATGATAAATATTTATATGAGGCTAATATGTTTGTTTAAGTATACTATAGTTTGGTCTCATTTGGATGGAAATGTGAAATCAAAGAGGTATGCATTTGAAATCATTTTCTTATATATTAATGCATTCCTTGGATCCAAAATATAGATTGAACTCCACTAATTGTTCAAAATGAATATGTGCATATATCTTCATTATATACACTTGTATGCACACATTTAGAGGAAGCTTTATTTCTATGTTTTGGAGTTTCATGAGTATTGATCCATGCTTCTCTTAATATGCATATTTGAGATCTTTACTTTGAAATACATTCTTGAGTATATATAGCTTGTGTAGTCCATATATGCTCATGTGAAATCGGGTTATCAACTAACTCTTCCATTATGTGTTAATAGTTGGACGATTAATGACATCCGGATAAGTAAGTTTTGTTTAAAACTTATCTTAGAGTATATAAATTGTTGTATACAAGTTGCATACTCGTAAATCAACTTTTATATCTCATTATTTGTTAAGATTGTCATGAATTACCAAAAATGGAAGATTGTTGAATCTAGTCCCTCCATTATGTGTTAATAGTGAAGTTTGGTAATTGATGACAATTATTTTGTGGACTAACATTTTTTATGAGTTAGATGAATATGTTAGATTCCACAAATAATGATGACTTGTGATGACTTCATGCGTTGAAGATCATCAAGTCAATATGCGAGAAGAAAATAGCTTCATATGTTGAAGGCTATTAAGAAGATAGCTTCATGAGTTGAAGACTATCAAGATGAAGATGGCGTCATGTGTTGAAGGCCATCAAGATATGCATCATGAGTTGATGCATGATGATCATGCGTTGATCAAGTAAAGACCATCATGTGTTGATGGAGTTGATGAGAATGATGCATCATGAGTTGATGCATATCAAGACGATGACCCAAGGCAAAGGTATGAGCTAGGTAGGGCTAAGGATGTGTTCCTAGTCTTTTACCGGTCTTGGTGTTTGGTTGAAAGACCAGATTGCTAGTATATGTTTGCCGTACTATTAAGAGGGGTTATGTCTAGTAGTTTGAGTCTCGTCTTGTGTTGATGGCTCAACCTCACCTCGTCTAGCTCATCTTGACATGAGGCTTATATTTGCGAATGTGTTTTGCAAATAGTTGAAGCTCATGTGTTGAACTCTTTGCAACATGGGACTACGCATTGCAAATGTGTTTTGCAAGTGCTTGAAGTCCATGTTTCTATTCTTTGTGATATGAAGCTTATATTTACAAATGTGTTTTGCAAATGGTTGAAGCTCATATTTAATCCTTGTGGCATGTGACTTAGGTTTGCAAATATGTTTTGCAAATGTTAGAAGTCCATGTACAAATTCCTTATGTCATGATTTTAAAAGTGTGCGAATGTGTTTTGCAACTTGTTGGAAATCATGTTTGAACCTTGTGTGCATGATATCGTAGTTTGCAAATGTGTTTTACAAAATTTGTTGAGATATCTGCACTTCTCAGGAAAATCGAAACTACCGCTATACGCGTGAGTGGTACTCACCGTAAGCCTGGCACAAGGCTATGTGAGCGGTTCACCGACATCGAGCACCAAGCATGTGTTGCTACTATCGGATGTGAGAAGTCCGAGCGGCTGCTGGTGAGCTACCGGTCCTACCGAGGAAGTATCGGCTCTGTGTGAGCGATACTACCGGGGAGCGGAAGTAACAACATGTGTTGTGCGGTACTACCGACGCCGAAGCTCCGGACTCTCCGCGGAACCTTTTTTCCGAGAGCACCAACTCGCTCACCGAGCGAAGTATCGCACCGACTGCGGTACTACCGAACATCGGCACGGGTTTTGGCCGTCAGTAGTTCCATCGCCGACCGTGTAATGGCTAGTTCGTAGTTCGACATAGCTGTTCGCTTGCGTCGTCAGTCGGAGCGAAGGGCTCTCGCCTTTGGCCAGTATTTTCGCCCGTCCCGATTTTTCTGGATGTTGGCTTCAATAGCTAGTTTTTTGGCGTGGGGTATAAATACCTTCTTGTGGCCGGTTGGAGATGTTGCTGATTGACTTGTTTCTGAACTCTTGAGCTAGAGTGAGGCTCTCCACTCAATTGTGTAAGTGTTGCACTTTCTGAGAAGGGAGAGAGGTTCTAGAGTGCATGTGTTGCCTCTAGATGTGGACTTTGTGTCCAAGTGAGCTAGTGCATTCGTTGCACGTGGTGAGAGTCAAGTGAGGGACTTGACTTGTTACTCTTAGAGTTTACCGACTCCTAGACGACGTTGGAGGCGTCATGCGCGGTGATCTTTTTAAGAAGGTTGTGAGAAGGCCCGGTGAAGCTGTGAAGGTTGAAGCTCACCTACCCGGAGCGGGAAAGAGCTACCACTAGTGGATTGAGGTGGAAGGCTAAATTCGTGGAGCCGGTCCGACTAGTTCAGGCTTACCTCAACGTGGACTAGGGGAGACCAGCAAGTCTCCGAACACCAAGGTAAAAAGAGATTGTGTTAATTGCGGTTTGTTTTTTGTGCTCAATTTACATTCAAATAATTTACATTTACAGAATTAAATTGATTGCTTGTTAACCTGGAATTGCAAACATTGAACTAGGCTAGAATTGTTGGTGCACTTAGGCGAATTTATTTGTTGTAGGCGCTATTTGAGCTAAAACAAATTGATTTAAGCTTCAAGTTTCATGAACCTCATATATGATCATACCTTGTCGACTTCTGAGCGATATCGACGTGAGGTTGCTCAAGTCGCCATCACATCGCGGAAACCTTCATGCAATGTCTTCAAGAAGGCCAGAGTTCTGCTCTCGAGCAAGCTTTGAGTCGCCGTCAAGCAAGTCATTGATCCTTGAAGCTCGCGTCTTTTTGACCGGTATTGGCCCATAAAGCACTTGGGCGGCAAGTCGCCACAAACAGCCGCAGATCCTCGATCTTACACCGGGATGAAGCGACTATTTTTAGGATGTTCCACGTCAAGATGTCTTGACGCCATCATGATGACCACTTAACTGGAAAATCAGGTAAAACCTTGTCACGAGAGACAGCCCCTCGTCCAAGAATCGCAAGCTAGACCGTCTGGCCTTTAGAGTAAACCATTCACCATGTAGTAGTTGTTGTCAGAGAGAGATCGTGTGTGGTTAGTAGGCTAACACACATTCTAACCACCTTGTCAGATGAATCGACAGTGTAGTTCATTGTCGTAGAAAAGACGGTTGGAGATAGACTCGTAGAGGAATTCTCATGACCAAGAGTGGTCGCAGAAGAAGACTTACAACTACATGGTCATATTGCGAGCCCTCATCATGGTCGGATTGACCTTTCCCGCCAGGGGAGATGAGTCCTCCATTGGGCGACATGCGGGAGGACTTTGATCCTCATCGCCTTTCCGACGCTGTCATCTCCGTGATCACCGGCGAATCTCAGCAGAGACATTCACTATCGAAAGCAAGTAAGGTCTGCCAGTAGTCATAAGCAGCCTCTATGTCGATATTTCATGAACGGCCAAGTCAAACCGCTTCTCCTCATTCCATTCATCTCGCCATGAGGACATTAGGAAAAAGAAACTGCCGATAAGGAAATTACCTGAGTCTTAGAAAAGAATCCCACGACGGCGCCAACTATCAACGCTTTAATATCGATCTTACATGTAATTTATTTGGATTCGGAACCTTAAAAGATCCGTGTACAAGATACCAGTAGAGACACGAAACTTAGATTTATGACCATGGGATAATGAGACTTACAATTATGTGGTCGAGAAAGACTTACGACCATATGGGTAGTCGAAGAAGACTTACATTAACCTTATATGGTCGTAAAGAACTACGATTATATGGTCGTAGGCGCTTACGACCATCCTACCATATTACCTGTTGGTCGATAAGGACCAATATTTAAGAAATATAATGACGTAATATGTTTGTTGAATTATTCTATAGTTTAGTCTCTTATCGATGGAGGGGTATATTTAAAGAAATATGAATTGTAATAATTTTCAGATATTATTCTATTCTTGATCGCAAGACTAATAAACTCCACTAGTTCAAAAGAACATGCCATCAACAATGGTGATGCGGGATGTATTTCTAGATGAGTTTCATGAGGGCCTGGGCCTTGTTGATGTTTGAGATCTTTAGGAGGCACCAGCGGCCTTCTCCCCTATAGATTATGGGTTTTTTTGGGTTTCTAAGCACCTCCGCGGAGGCATATTTTTATAAAATGTAAGAGTGTTAGGTATGTTGCTCATAAATCAACTTTATATCTCATTATTTGTTGAGATTGTCATGAATTACCAAAATGGAAGATTATTGAATCTAGTCCCTCCATTATGTGTTAATGGTGAAGTTTGGTAATTGATGACAATTGTTCAGATTATTATGGCTAATGGCTTTTAGTCAGACTAATGTCTTTTAGCTAAAAGTAAATAGTAGTGGTCAAAGAAGTGGCTTTGAAGGAGGTGACTAGTGGTGGCAAAGTGAGGAGAGATACATACGTGAGACAGAAGCAAGAAGAGTGGGTGTATGATGCACCCGTAACCCTCTGCTTTATCCTCAAAATAAGACAAGAATAAGAGGAGTGTAGAAATAGTTTCAAGAAGTCAAGTGCTTGTATTAGTTTCTGCTTTTTCCGAGTAGAAGCCAAAGGCAAAAGCCAATATAAACGCTCTTTAGTAACACCATCCATATGTAGCTAGTACAAATCATACTTCTGGGGTACAAATCGGGCTGAGGCTTCCATGTGCCCTCGTTTTACTCCTTTATTTTTTTTGAAAGGAAATTATCCTTTATTTTCAAAGGGTGGAAACTAGGCAAAAGGAAATGATTGTCACTGGGCCGGACGGGATGAGCAGATGCACAAGGCCCAGGTTAGAGGTGGCTCAGTTGTGTTCATTTTTCTCTCTCTCTCTCTGTTTGCAAGGATTTTGTTTCAAATTGTATAATACGCACTAAAGGAATACGTGTTAGTTTTTTTAAAACGTACCACTAGTAACTAAACAATAACTTTGATCGACACACAATGGGCAAGCAAGTTTAATTCCATTTGTTAACCACATCTCTTACACATAACACCAGTGTTGTCTGTCTATAATTACCAGTATTTTGGGCTTATTTTTGGTGACTTATGTAATCGAAAAGCACTGAATGTGGTCGAAAAAACACCTTAAGGTCGCTTTATACATGAGGCTTATTTAACATAATTAAATTTAAAAATTAAAAATATAAAAATATGTTAGCCTATCACGTATAACGAAACGAATACGGAAAAAGAACGGCAAAAAGCTAAAAAGCCAAAAGTTCGTAAAAAGACACCATTGGCCTTATGAATAGTGAAAATAAACCGTGTCGGGTTATAAACGATCACAACCTTATACGTGTTCCAACTCTTATGCATTTGGGTTTGACCGTTTGTAACCACTTTGACCACCGAGGCTACTTTCACACCGCTGTCGGGCCATACGAAATGGATCGCCGCCCAATCGGCCGGTATGGCAGCTGCGGTGTCATGACCAGACGGCCGTTCGATCGCGATGGAACGGCTGGGCATCGTGGTGGCGCGCACGTGCGGTGCGAGTGGGAAGCCATGCCGAGATTGGGCGGCTCGATGGATGCCGATTAAAGAACAGTTTTGCTACTATACTTGAAATTGCACTCTTAATTAACTAAAATTGTAGTTTTTTCTAAAAAAATAACTGTAACTTCAGGTGATTCAGAGTGTAACTAAAGTTGCACTTAGTTGCACTCTCAATCAACTAAAGTTACAGCTCCCTTAAAAAAATCACCTGCAACTTTAAGTAATTGAGAGTACAACTTCAAATGATTGAAAGATAAAAAAAATTTCAAAAGGTTTCGACGTCAGCGCCTTGCATTAATGGGTTGGTAGCGTTGACCGTGCATGGGGCGCATGACCAGACTGCCTCGGGATTCCCAGTAAATTAACTTTTCCGTTTCCTAAGCTAAGCTTAGCTAGCTCTAGCTCATCTACCCAGCTTCCACGTACTGTTACTACTGTACCTCAGGATTTTTTGTTCCGTTCTCAACGGCTTTTAATTTTTTTCTTTTTCTTTTATATTATCCGTAAAGATATAACATATTTTTATTTATTTTTAATTGAATATCTTAGGAAAGTTTAACACCATTACAATACTACTTTAGCTAAAAGATAAAAAACATCAGAAAAAATCAAATTAAAAGAGCTTTCATCTTGACTAGTACTCAATTAACACCTAAAAGAATTTACTCTAATTAAACATTTTGCGTTGGAGCTAGTTAATGCTCATTTCACTGTAATTTCTCTAACTCACCTAGATTAAAAAGAAGTATTTTTTGAGATATTTAAAAAGACCTGTTTGGAAGCATGATTTGCACAGCTTCGTAGCAACAACTGGAATATTGCGAAATTCTTCCCAGCGTGCGTTCGACAGGGCCTAACCAAGAATTTTTTTACCAGAAGTGCTACTCATTAAGACCAAGTTACTAAATGGCAAGAAACGAACATTATTCGTTGTCCATACTAGGAGTTGTACTACTAGTTGTTTCCAAATGCTATTATTGGCAGGTAATTAAACTGCTAGTATTTTCTGTTTCTTATGATAAAAAATGCAAAAGAGACCGGGAAGAAGCTGACGCCGAGACCAAAATCACGAGAAAACCCTTGGCACCCAAAAATTTACTAGAGAAAACTAATTAACCGAGCTGTTGTGAGTAATAGAAAAGGCTAGTAGTGATTAGCAGTAAGTACCTTAGGCAAAGCGAATCCGAAGTACTTGTTCTTCACGCCGGCGCCGCTCCGGCCGCCGTACCCCAAAGCACCGCCGTTCAAGGGGCTCCGGCCACCACCGTCGTACCTCCCGTTGGCGACGTCGATGCTGGCGCCGGCGCCGGCCACCTCTCCGACGTCGTCGCCTTCGTCCTCGTACCCGTGTTCGTAGTCGTCGACGTCGTCGGCGCCGCGCGCGCCCGGGCGCGCCATGGCCTGCGCCAGCGCCGCGGCGGCGCGCGCCTGGACCGCGCCGCAAGCGGATGCAAAGGCGACGACGTAGTGGGTGGCCCGAGCGGGTGCGTTGGGGACGCCGGGGCCGAGTAGATCCCCGCCGGCGAGCGCCGGCGGCCGTACGTCGGGCTCCCCGCCCGCCGCCAGTCCATGTGTACCCCTGCGGCGTGGTCGACGGCGCGGCCCGCTTCGCCGGCTCACCGGAGAACGCTTTTTGTGTGTATTCTAGAGACAGAGGTGAGTAGTGATTGCTACTTAAGGAGGAGGTTGGCAAGATGTCAATTAAGGTCGGTTCTTGTGTGGGCATGGATCTGGAAAGTAAACTATTAAGTCCAAGCCTGACATGGAAGTTGCCAGCCCACGTTGTATTATTGGAATGTATTTTTCAAGGTATAATAGTTTTATAAAATTTTATAAGATTTCATTTACATAATATATGTTTTGTATATTTCAATAAGTTTTAAATTTCAAGTTGTTGGTTCCAACGAGTTTTATGTTCCAGACTTTAGTAATTTTCAAGTTCAAGATGCAAGTTTCAGTAAAGTTTTAATAAACTTTAAGTTTCAAAATACCATGTTTCAAGAAGTTTTGACTAATTTCAAGTTTAAAATACCATATTCAGCAAGTTTCACAAGTTCTATGGATGCTTCAAGCTTCAAATCAAAATTTTATGGAAGTTTTACAAAAGTTTCAAAATTAGCATGTGTTTCGTAGAATTGAGAGAGGTTTCATTCGTGTTTCAAAAAGTTTCAAAAGAAGTTCCACAACTTTGAACAAAAAATAACAACTCAATATAAATTTTAAAGAAGTTTCATTGTCAACACGGTAGACACCTCCATGCATCGCACTTAGCTTATTGGGCAGCCACGGAATTGAAGGCCACCGTGTTTCAACGCAGAATTTAATCGACCAAAGTAGCTCACTATTAAGTGGCTATGCATTTTGAGACATTTTTAATTAAAAATTCAAATGACCGTATTTTTAAATGGAGTATCCTATTCATGAATCGCTTTGAACCAAGATTGTTCAAATCTCAATTTTATCATACCCATCCTAAGATTTTACCGATCCAAGATTGACTAGATCAATCCGATTCTATGGTAGAATTTTTATATGATAGAATCTTAATATTTTTACCGATTCTACCCAAATTTTTGTAGGATCATTATAAAATTTTCATACAATCCTACCGATATGTCAATTCTATTATTTTATTATAAATAATTACTTATATACTTCCTTTTTAATTGAAAATTTTAACTTTTATCTCTTTATATTCACTATAATTACCATAAAATAATACATGATCTTACCTTTACTTAACAATTTGTAAAGGAAAGTTCAAAATACATAATTTTAAAAATGTAGTAGTGTTATAATACATCGTAAATTTTTAAAATATTTCTTTGGTAGAATCAGTAAGATATTATATTCTACATCGATTATAATGATTTGGCGATCTTACCAAAAACCTTCGATCCGATTAGGATCACGATTCTCGACAACCTTGGTTTGAACCATCTTGTTTCTTATGACAAGATCTTCAAATAAGGCCTCACTTGGATATACTAAATTTTAGTGATAATATTATATAGCATATGTTCTAGTAGCTAAAACAAAACATTCCACGATGACTCCTTGATGTTCCATTAGTTTATGGATGATATTACAATGCATAACATTTGAATTGGCACCACTACAAAATAACCTATACTAGATGCCTCACCGATGGACAAATCATGTGGAGACGTCCCGTGCTTTGATTATTACAGTATGGTTCATGGATAAAGTCGCTCGAAACTATCACGCATTTCGGTTAGTTTTTAAAAGTCGTCTCAGATATACGCATTATCACAAAGTGTTTTTAATTAGAACTGCCTCATGAAACTATCACACATAGTTTTTATTTACAACCGTCAGATTTTGTCCTTTGTCGTATGAACTATAGAAGCTAATCGAGATTAGACATAAATTCAAGGCAAATTTATTACAAAAGTAAAAAAAGATATTCTTGGATCTTTAGTCTTTTTGATTTCATATGCTTCTTCTTTGACTTTTGGAGTTAGAGGATCACCACCGATTGGATGTCGTGGAAGATTGTCCTGCCCTCTCCACTTCCTCTCCTAGCTCGCCAAATCATTAGCACGACCCATAATCTCAAAGAGGATGCTATGATAAGTTTACTTTAAATCGGCCGCTTATGCTTGATCGTTAATGTTATCCATGTGTCTCTCCACCTGCGTAAGAGCTTATTCCGCTCTGCGCACATTATGGAGAAGAACGAGGTCGAGGGCTGCTTTTCTCTCCCCGCAAGCACCCAGACACCTCCGTCGACCTGTGGATAATGAGGTCCAGCCGATGGATGGAAGCGAGTCGAAGAAGGAGAATGTGGTGTGAGCGGAGGAGCTGCTTTAGACGTAAATTGTTGGCCACCTGTAAGGTTGGTACGAACAACTCATGATAGATAGATGAGAGGAAGGAGATCAAAAGAATAATAGATGCTATTATTGAAAATCTCGATGAAGAAGATGAGAGGAGATGGTTTAGAAAAGCTCGATTAGTGCACATATTTAAGCCGCTATCACAGACGGTCATATACCAAATGTCTTCGATATTAATATCATAGATGGTTCAGATAACAAACTCGTTTCTCGATATGTGTTTATCACGTATTTTGCTCAGATAACAAACCTGCTTCGATAATGACACGTCACCGATCCGTGGTGTATCACCCAAGATTTCATCTCATCCGTCTCCTCTCTCCACATCGAATGTAGTCACCGCTTTCTCCCCACCGCCCATTCCTTATTAATTATCCTCTACCTTCCACGGGCAATACGTGTTAGTTCATCCACTCAGCTAGCTAGCCTCCCGCACCCTCCTCTCGACGACGCCGACTATCATCGCGAGCTTAGCGCCTCCATAGTGACACCACCGCCGATCGCACAACATACTCTGGTGTAAGTGTCACAAGAGTGTTTTGTGTAGTCTCACCGTCCAGTTACACAAAGGCGCCACCGCCGCCTCCATTGTCGGTGATATCCACCGCCATCCATGCATCCAAATTGTTTATCGACGACGCCACTACCGCTGTGAGCTAGCGGCTTTCACAGACATTTACTTGCCGATCGCACAACACACCTTGTCATAGTCGTAGTAAGAGTGTCTTGTGTAGTCTCACCGTCGCACACAAAGGTGGTGCTACCTGCTCTCCATTGCCGCTGATATCTCGCCGCCATCCGATGCATCCAACTTCTACTATCTAGGATCTCTCGCGCCTTATATATTCTGCTGTGTTAAAGAGTTGGGTTCGTTATCTTGTTATGTTGTAATAATAGATTCTAATCTTCATGGAAATAGAATATGTTTGTTGTGTTTGCCATGCCATTGTATTTCCTTGTTTTAAAGGGCATAGGTAACATTATTATTTCTTCAGTTAAAGAAAAAAAATAGAAAAATTTTAGGTATAGAGTGAACTATCACAAATGCTTTTGTGGTATAAACCGTCCATGAAGGATCATCATAGAGCGTTCTATATACCAACCATATGTGATACTGCCAATCACGCATTTGCTGGTAACTAGAACCATTTGTGATGTGAGTATCACGACGGTTTTTGTTTGAGCCGTCTGTGATATTTTCTTTCACTGCAGCTTCTAGCTACAAACCGTCTGTGTTATTTTTATCATAGACGGCTCACAAACCGTCTGTGATAACCCGCGATTATCACTAACACATAGAATTGTGCTCGTAAAACCATATGTAATAATAGTTCGAACCGCCTCAGAAGACCTTTTGTAGTAGCGGTAAGAGGAATGAATCTAGTGGGTGTTAAATGTTTCAAGAGGGTAAAACAAAACATTCCACTTATTTGGTCTCATCATCATCAACAAAGTTCTAAGCATTAAGTACTAAGTGAGAATGTGCCAATGTTCCATGCGATTTATTTCAATATTCCTGCAATTCATTGATGATATTCCCATAGTCCATCGACGATATTCTAAGAAATAAAAAATTAGTGAACTAATTAAATGTGCTTGTGTAACAATTGAAAACTATTAGGAAGTTTGTTTGAAAAGAAAACTATTATGAGAACATATGTAAAATATTGGTAAAACAAATCAAGGCAATTAGTCTCAACAACACAAAAATATTGATGGAACAATAGTGAGAAAAATAAACATGAGGAAGCAACAACAACAACAACAACACGTGATCTACCATAATATTTAACAAAAGAGCTACAAGTAAACGAAAATAAGAAAGAAACAAAGACAAAAAGGCTATTGTTCAACATATTGGGCCAAAAACCCACAAGCTAGCCAGTCGCCTCTCTTCTTTCTTTCCGTCTCCTCACCCCTCTCATAAATTGGGCGGGCGTAGGCAAATATGGATTGCTATATACCACATGTGTGGAATATAGCAAATGTGATCCTTCCTCTCCTTTCTCCCTAGAACAATAACATTCCTCCATTCATCTTAACCATAACTTTCTCCTAACCTCGCTTGTGCCACCACCGCCTCCTCCTTTTCCTAATGTTGCCTACTAACGTTACGCATCGCTTATTATATCATCCTCCTCCCTGTTTGATCCATCTCGTCATCTCATCTCAATCTCTGCTACCGCCTACCGCCTCCTTTCAACTCATGGCCAACAACGCCAACGCCTATTGCCCCGACTATAGACTAATTCATAGGATGATGTGTGTTGTTGTTGTACATTAAGTGAATGTAGACATCTGAAAATTAGGCTGAACCATTTAACTTACTGGAGCATCATTGGGATTGGATATTAGTGGATCCCTGAAATGTACAGATGAGACAAATGTTAGGTGCATATATGCGAAAAGTAAAATTAATGAACATGTACAACACAAGAAACCAAGGAAACTATGAACAAAAGGAATCTAGCCTCTCCATGCATTGACGCATCCTATAAGAAGCTCATATATGTGATGATGGCACCAATTTAATTCCTTAAAGGCGCTAAGTTTCAAATTGTTCAAACTAGCAATGCATACTTCATAGTTCTCATTATCAAGAGGAGGAGATTTTCGTATGGATGCTTTAAAACAAAATCATCTAACCATGCCTTATGGCAATCTTAGGAAAGTTCTGCAGTAAGATATTTAGAATGAACTTTCTAGATATAAGATATTTTATTGTTTCAGGATCTTGCCATGTGGCAAGAATCCAACAAGAGCCTAAGTCTATATAAAGGTGCCATACCTCTCCTTCATATAAGTCATTTCGACGCTAGGGCGTGTTAGTTCGGTAATGGGTTGAGGCCCGTCAACCTCACCCCACCCCTACGTGTTTGGGGTGGCCTCAATCCTCATCCAAACTTCCACTACTCACCCTTTCCACCCAATCCAAATTTAACCCATTAAGCAATAAGTTCCTAATTCTATCCGGCCCATTCTAAACTCTCTGCCTTCACTTATTAACCTGAAGTAGGTAAGCCATGTGGATATTTCTCGCAGTCTGATACCGGATAGTTTTGGATAATTCTTTGACTAGTGACTACAACAACAACGCAAACTATTTTGCATTGCGTAATTTTTATGAACTACAACCACTCAAAATTTTCAACTTGAGATCATTCTCCCATATGTCAAGGAAATAAAAAATAAGAAAGAAATTATTTTCTTGTAAAATAGGATAAAACATTTTAATTAAATTGCACCAATATCATCAAATTCACCTCCCCTTTCATCCTGAGGTACAACAACCAGAAATGAAATTAAATTGTCCATACTCATCTTTAGCGGAAATGAAAGTGTATTCATACTCATCAAGGTAGGGGACACAATGAGACTATTTGTGAAGAGCTTTGATATGTCAAGGATCTTGAATATTTTTGTCATTTTAGCCCCTCAACCAACCCGCTTTAGTGATGATGGTCGCATATGTTCATCGATCATATAAATATAGGCAAGGTAAGACTCTCACAATTTTCTCATACTTTGAATAATATCACAGCCTTCCTCATCTTTTCCTCAACATCTTGTTTAATGGTATGAAAATAGAATCTAAGAAAGTTAAATTTATGTGAAGGGTCTAACACTACTACTACAAGAAGCACAACATTTGGCCTGCACTACTTCTCAAACTTAACATGCATAACACTTGCCATCTCATTTAGAACATCATCTTGATTCCAACTTTCATCAAGTAAAACATCTCGAGTCGCCAACGACAATTTCAAAAAGAGGTGCTAGAAGATCGAGGAGGCTAACTAGAGAGGGGTGAATAGGCGGTTTTAATTTTTTTGGCTAAAACCAAGTTTACAATGCAAAAGCGTAAACTAATTTAGTTTAGCACAAATAAGGCCTAAATCAACTAGGTTC